>MCJB01032975.1:36829-64271 GCA_002018475.1 Nicotiana obtusifolia | reverse complement strand
AAAATCTGCTAAAGCGACCAACTTTGGTCGCCCATTTAGTATTTTTAATTTTCTGCATTTCTAAATGGCGACCAAAGTTGGTCGCTATTTGAAAATACAGAAAATTAAAAATACTAAATAAGCGACCAAAGTTGGTCGCTTATTTGGTATTTTTAATTTTCTGTATTTTTCAAATAGCGACCAACTTTGGTCGCTGTTTGAGAAATACAGAAAATTAAAAATACCAAACAAGCGACCAACTTTGGTCGCTATTTAGCAGATTTTAATTTTTTGTATTTTGTAATGGGCGACCAACTTTGGTCGCTATTTGGCGACCAAGTTTGGTCGCTATTGGAAAGGGACCAACTAAATGGTGACCAGACCATTGTGGTCGCTTTTTGGTCGCTTTTAGGCATATAGGGACCAACTTTGGTCGCTTTTTCCGGTCGCTTTTTACCTGATTTTTAGTAGTGTATGTGAATGGATTAGAAAGAATAATCGGTTAGTTTATCCTAGGATCATGGAGAAGATTGAAGAAATCAAACAACAAACATTAGATTGTGAACGAATAGAAGCTGGAAATGGAATTTGGGAGGTTATGAAGGGTTGGAAATATACGTGACAAAACTCAAATAAAAGGTATGCACTTGTAGAGAATGGAATGTGATAGGTATACCATATAGGCATGGAGTTAGCACCATAATGACTGTTAGTCGTGAACCAAAAGACTTTGTACATCCATTTTACCATGTTTCGACATTCAAGAAAGCTTATTCTTGGATAATTCCTATACCCGATCAATCGCATTAGGACACTGCACCTGATGATCCTATTCTATCACCTGAAGCTTCAGATAACAAACTCGAAAGACAAAAAAAGAAGCATAAAGGTATAGAAAAACCAACAAATCCCAAGAAGGTGAGGAAGTTTTACTATCCTTATGAATGCAACTGTCATGTGATTGGACATAATAAAACAACATGCAAAAATCCTAGCAAGCCAATGCAAAAAATAATTGTTCAAGTATTTTTTTTGATGAGCTTAAGCTTTTCATATTTTCTTTTTTATTGATGGCTTTAAGTTAACTTGTCACAACACATTCTCTTTTATATTTGATTTGGTTTTTCTTGGTGTTCAATAGAACAATGGAAGAGGAGGCAATGGTGTAAATGAGCTTAATAAGCTGTTTGCTAATCCTAAAAGTAGGGAAAGAGGAATAGGAAGTGATAAATAATACATGCTATGATAGAGTATCAGCTAGAGGCAGGGGAGAAACTACCTCGCAGTCCATGAATGGTAGAGGTAGGGGAGCAACTAGCTTGTAGTCCATGAACGGTAGAGGCCGGGAAGAGGAAGATCGAGAGGAATGGGAAAGCAAATAGACATGGTCCATATTGCAGCATAGGAAATTAGAATGGCATTGAAATGTCAAATGCGAACCAATTCCTACTGGCCTCACATGTAATAATAGAATACTTTTCATACCATATGTTAATAACAAATGTTGTATCAATAATTTTTCTTCCCTAATTTTAATTTTTGTTTTTCAAGGTACAACACCTAGAAAAAGTCACATTGCTTCTTTAACTGCACAACTAAGAATATCTCAATTGTACACGCAGTCGATACCTTTTGGAGATGTTATATTCTCAACTCAAGCTTCGGCGATTGGACGAGTTATGCAAAATAGTGTAGGAAACTCATCTAGTGAGTGGGATAGCGCCCTTAACTTTGCATCTAGGATGTTCATTGATTAATTGTCCAAATTGTGATGGATCGTCTAGCTTTCTCAATTCCTATGACAATTGAAGTTCTTTGGTGCTTATATTTAACCAAGACATATCTGCATTGAAATAAATGAATTTGCATGGTCATGACATTGTTTTAATATATTATGTGAGTTATTGAGTTCATGCCAATATATGCATTATTGTTATCTAACAATTGATGTTCATTAACACTTATATTTATTTAATTGTAGAGAATGAAAAATATTCCAGTATGTTCATTGTTTTTGAGGTGTTGCCTTATAGAATGGTCTAAAGCCATATAGAGGCCAACACGTTCTGTTGACGAGATATAATGTGAGGAACAAAGAGATAGGACTGCATTTTTGGAAGGTTCTTGTGATATAAAGTGCAAATTTAGGTTTTCAAAAGCAGGACCACATGACATACGCTAGAAGTATTGTGGGATATGTTTGTGAGTATATGAAAATACCAATTTAGTATTCTCAAAATTCCTTTATCACCAGCAAATCAAAGCAAGATATAATGATAGAAATATTTCACTATTGACTGTATATTTAAACTAATTTCAGATTGTCTTCCTTGGAAAGGGTTGAGGAAATAAAATTCTTTATTTATGTAAAAACGTACTTGAGAGAAGTTCTAACGAGTGTTCGCTCTTCGATGAGAGATACAAAATGAAGAGGTTATACAATTTTGTTAAGGGGGAGCTGAGATGTCCTTTGAAATTTATTTTGATCTTTTAAGTATCGAAGTTAGTCGTTGAAAGAAGGTGATGAATTGTAACTAACTTAAAAACTTAGTCGACTCATAAATGAATTAGTCGACTTCACTTTATCAGCAGGTTTGATTGGGAATGAAAATAAATTGCAAAGAATTTAAAAGCTGAAAACACATGAGATTTATACTGGTTCAGTATCGGTGTAGTACCTACATCCAGCGATCTAGAAATGAATCAACAGAATCTTCTTCATTTTAGGATTTTAGGTTGGGTCACAAGGGTTCACTTAGATCTTCAATAGTTTGTTACAGCAGTAGTGGTTTTTGGATCGTTTAACACCAAAGATTTTCAGCAACAATGTTTTTCAAACTTGACACTACTGTTATTTTATTTGCTAACACTTCCTATCTTTTGAGACACTAGTAAACTCAGGAATACAGTTTTTGTGCTAAAAACTAGAAAGCTATAAAAAATAGTGGTAAGTTGCGTAATCGAATTCTTGGGTCTGCCAGTCTCTTGTTCGAGAGTCTTGAGTAACCATTGAAAATTGACCCTTGATTGAGGCACAAAATATTCTAAGAGTTTTGACCCAAGGAGTGCCTAAGAATCCTACTCAAGAGATGGGTTGTATTCATTAACTTCCTTATTTTTTGCACTCACAATCAAGGGAGTGATTTATGATTTCACTTGATCGATCAATCCTCAAAATCTTCAGATTCCAAATCTATCCTTGATGCAAAGACTGTCTTCCTATAGCGACTGCACTTGATTTTGTTTTCTTTTTGATGGCCTTGGCATCCTTTGATTTAGCATTGTCCTTGCTGCATTTGATCTCGTTTCCTTTCTAATATCCTTTACATCTTGACTTCCTTTAATTGAGCATTGTCCTCCTAATTTTTTTTGCAATTAAATAGATACAATCAGATTTGCACTATTGTCATTATTGAAACTTAAGTGTAACAATATTCCCCTTTTTGATGATGACATTCAAAAAGAGTAAACAGAGTACACTTCCCTTTCATGTACTGGAATGCTGATCCCCCTGAGTTGTTGCTCTACACTTCCCTGTACTGAAGTGCTGCTCTCCCCCTGAGTTGTTGCTCTGCTTTACTCTCACGTTTCTCCCCCTTTGACATCAATCAAAAAGAAAGAAGTAAGTGCAGACAGAACATACACAACAGAGTAGATAATTAATATAGTAGTTAGGTAGCAGATATTATGCCTTCAACAAAGGCACATATCTTATAGACCAAAGCAAAAGCAATTAACAAAACAAAACAAACAAAGAGCAAAAGAGATTGTTTTAAACATAAAAACAACTGCCTTAGTTCCTTCCCAAAAAGTATTTCTGGGTATTGTTCACTTTGGTGCAGAAAGAGTCATATGAGGTTTCGACTTCTTTTGGTGATTTTGTACATCTTTTCTGTCATAGAGCTGAATGCCTTGATTCCTTGCCTCCTTGTGGCTCCCATGTCCATCCTGAGCTTAGCCATATTTGTACCTGTTTCTTTAGTGACTTCCCTAATCTTGTCCACCGGTTCTTTCATTGCAATGAGCATGGTTTTTACCTCATCCAGTCCTTGTTGAATCTGCTGTAGGTTGTTGGTAGCAGTCGATTGAGGCTCAGTTGGTTCAGTGGTTGGCTCAACCTGTACTGGTGTGCTTTCAATCTTGGCACGTCTGACTCATCCATCGTCACTTAAGGTGTAACCCATCATAGCAGAGGCTGTCTTATCATAGGTGCTTGAAATGTACTTGGGGGAAAAAAGTGCTAGATCAACCTTCATGACCTGAAGAATATGTGCGATAAGCAAGCCATAAGGTAAACAAGCAGCAAAAGAAGATATGTCCCTGATACTTTGAATCATATACTGACGAATCACACAAATCAGTCAAGCCTTTTATTGTTCACAAGGCAGTAAAGAACAAAGATATCTCTAGTAGTCAAAGTGCTGAGAGACCTAGTCCTAGGAAGGAGAGTGGTAGCAATCATGTGGACTAACATACGGTGTTCAAACTTAAGACTTTTAGGACCAATGTCAGGAGGTTTTTCAGACAAAAAACTTTTGCCTCTTCTAAAGTAACTTCAAAGTCTTTTGGCCAGGAGTTTTGCACAAAAACATCATATCCATGAAATTTAGCTGAAAAATCTTCTCAAATTGATAAGAATCAAGAACAATATGAGTACTTAGGACCATTGAATCCAAATCATCTTTGTCATTAACAAACAAATTTGCATAAAACATCCTCACAGGTTCTTCATACACAGAATTTCCAACAGTATCAAACAGCGGAGAAAGACTTTGAAAATCAAAGATAGAAATCACGTAGTGCATATCTTTCATAAGAGAGAGACTTACAGAGCGTCCATAAGCCATAGATTTATACTTATAATACTCAAACCTCGATTTCTCACTTAGTCTCTAGAAGTTCAGTTTATCCTCTGGCCAGAAAACTGTGCTTTCCACTTTTCCTTTCTTAGATGCAGGCCTTTTGGGGATTTGATCCATAGGTCTTTTTTCTGCCTTTTTCTGGCTTATAGGAAGATCCTCCGATGAGTCACTACTTTCATTATCGATTTTAAGAAGGTCTGAGTCAAGAGATGATTCAAGGTCGACGGTTTCTTCAGGGTTTTGGGATTTTTGAAACCGTTTGCTTCGTCTTGTGGCAGTGGAGGATGAGAGGTTTCTCTTAGCCATGGTAAAGGAGTTGGTGAGAAGTGATGGAGAGTGAGAGAAGAGGAGGGTACTTAACTAGGCTCTTGGTAGATTGAAAGGTTGCATCAGTTAGAGGAAAGGTAGGTTCAGATTGAAGTGACACTTCCGATAAGTTGCTTCGGCGGCACCAATGAAAGAGTAATAATTGCACTCATTTCAAATTAATAAACCCATAAATTAACCTAACTAAAATGGAAGTAAAATATTTGCAAAAATACAAAAGATTTTTTACGCGATAGACATAATACCAATCTTTTTACGCAGTAGAGAAAATGGTTCTTCCAAAAGGGCTTTTGTAAAATATCAGCAGTTGGAACTCAGTGCTGATGAACTCTAACAAAATATCACCTTTTACAACATGACCACGAATAAAATGGTGCTTAATTTCTATATGTTTTGCCCTACAATGATGCACAATTTTTTTTGATAGACATATAGCACTCGTGTTATCACAAAAAATAGGAGTAGAAGTAAAAGTTAAATCATAATCGAGAAGTTGATGCATGATTCAAAGAATCTGTGTACAGCAGCTTCCAACAGAAAAATACTCTACTTCAATAGTTGACAAGGCAACACAATTTTATTTCTTGCTATGCCAGAAAATTAGAGCATTCCCTAGTAATTGGCATGTGCCACTAGTTCTTTTCCTGTCAGTCTTATCACCTGTAAAATCTGCATCTAAAAAACCTTTTAAATCAAAATTGTTAGAATGAGCATACCATAATCCTAATTCAGTGGTCCCAATGAGGTATTTAATTATGCGTTTAACTGCAGTCAAATGAGATTCTTTTGGAGCAGACCGAAATCTTGCACACTTACAAACACTAAACATTATATATGGTCGACTAGCGTGAGATATAGTAGAGATCCAATCATTCCTCTATACATTGTTTCATCTACACTTTTTCCATTCTTGTCCTCTTCAAGAGTAGCTGTTGGACTCATTGGAGTTACAATAGGTTTTGCATTCTCCATTCCAAACATTTTTGTCACGACCCAAAATTTGCATAGCGTGATGCCGCCTATCTCGATATTAGGCAAGCCGACAACCTCAATAAACTACAATTTCTTTTAACTTTGAAAACATAATATTTGAATTTCATAGAAAATCTCACAAATTACTGACATAAAATACATTCCCAAAACCCGGTGTCACTGAGTACATGAATATCTAAATGATAACAAAATCTAACTGATAAAACACTGTCTGAAAATATAGAACATCACAATAACTAAAAGGAAGAGAGTCAAGGTCAGCAGACACCAAGCAGCTACCTTGATAGTCTCCAACTGATAACGCTATGAGATCTAACAGTCACCGTATCCAGAAGCACCTGGATCTGCACACGAGGTGCAGGGTGTAGTATGAGTACAACCAACTCAGCAAGTAACAATAGTAACAATAGTAAAGTAGTAACAAGCTTCTCAGCTAAGTCCAATTACAATAATTTCCAACATAAGAAGGTAGGCATGCTTTTATGTTCAACATCTAAGGCCAAAATAGTGATTTCATGTCAATTTCTACTGAAACAAAGATAATATCTCTCATAAATTTTCAAAACAGTGATATATGACATCTGAAGTACAACAATAATGATATCAACGCATCCTCTCAGAGCAACAGTTACTCCAACCTCACAATCACTCTACACTCGGCACTCGACACTCGCACTCAGTAGGTACCTTTGCTCACGGGGGTGTAAAGACTCCAGAGGGGCTCCTTCAGCCCAAGTGCTATAATCTGCACAGACAACTCATGTGCTATAGTATAATATCTGGATCCGCATGGACAACTCACGTGATGCACGGACAACTCACGTGCTATAGTATAATATCTAGATCCGCACCTTGCTGCACGAACAACTTACGTGCCATAGTATAATATCTGGATCCGCACGGACAACTCACGCGTTGTACGAACAACTCATGTGCTATAGTATAATATCTCACAATCAGGCCCTCGGCCTCACTTAGTCATAAATCTCTCCAGTGTCTCGGGCTCTCAGCAAATCATGAAAATTAGCCCAAACAGAAATGATATTTTGTATCAACAAGGAAAAATAGAGACTGAGACAAAATAAACAAGTAAACTCTGACTGAGTACAAAACAACAGCTTAGCAGATAATTCAAAATGTAGACGACCTCTATGGGTCCCTACAGTGCCAACACATAATCTGAACATGATTTGTGTTTCAATATCTCTACTACATGGATAATGTATAGATAACAACAGATTATTCAATTACACAGTTTCATGGAATTTGACCAAGTTACAATCCCTATGATGCATGCCCACACGCCCGTCACCTAGCATATGCGTCACCTCAAAACCGATCACATAACACATAATCTGGGGTTTCATACCCTCAAAACCAAATTTAGAACTATTACTTACCTCAAGTTGTGTAATTCTTTATTCATCTATTCCTTTGCCTCGCGAATCGGCCTCCAGACGCCTCGAATCTAGTCACAAATAATTCAATTCAGTCAATACAAATTATAGGAATTAATTCCATATGAAAATACTAAATTTCCAACAAAATCCGAAATTTCACCCAAAAATCGCCCGCAGGGCCGCCACGTCTCAGAATTCCGACAAAAGTTACAAAATATAAACGCCCATTCAACCACGAGTCCAGCCATACAAAATTTTACCAAATTTTTACATCAACTCGACCCTCAAATCTTCAAAATAAACCAAGAGGGTTTTCACAATATCCCAACTTAAATCACCCATTAAATGTCAAAAACAACCATAGATTCCAGTAATTTGACCAAAATAGAGTTAAGAACACTTTTCCCCGTTGTTTTTCTTGAAAATCTCCCAAAAATCGCCTCTTCCCGAGCTCCAAATTGTAAAAAGTCCCATTTTCAGAGCTTATACTTTCTGTCCGGGTCTTTTCTTCTTCGCGAACGCATCCACTACCTCACATTCACGAAGCTCAATTTTGTTTAGCCCAAGTTTCCTCCTTCGCGAACGCGGCATCTCTCTCACGTTTGCGAAGCACAAGTGCTACTGCCCCCAAAGCCTTCTACGTGAACACGAGGTCCCACTCGCGAACGCGGAACTTCCTTTACCTGACCCTTCGCGAACGCGTATCGCGTAGGCTAAATGCCTGATGACCCAACAGACCGCTCTTCTATGCGAACGCGAGGACCCTGTCGCGAACGCGTAGACTAAGACTTCAATGCTTCGCACACAGGGGACCTACATCGCGAACGCGGAGGCAATAATCCAGCAGCACTCAAGTCCCTCTACGCAAACGCGGGAGCACCATCGCAAACACATAGAAGGAAACCAAACACCAGAATATCTGAAGCTTCACCCATCTTTTAAATCGAATTTCCAATCCGTTAACCACCTGAAATCCACCCGAGGTCCCCCGGACCTCAACCAAACATACCAACAAGTCCTAAACAATCATACAAACTTAGTCGAAGCCTCAAATCACATCAAACAATGCTAAAAACATGATACACCAATTCAAGCTTAATGAAACTAAGAAATTCCAACTTCTACATTCAATGCTGAAACCTATCAATTCAAGTCCGATTGGCCTCAAATTTTGCACACAAGTCATAAATGACATAATGGACCTATTCCAATTTCTAGAATCAGATTTCGACCGCGATATCAAAAAGTCAACTCCCTCGTCAAACTTCCAAGCTTATATTTCTGTTTTAGCCATTTCAAGCCTAATTAAGTTACGGACTTCCAAATATTTTTTTGGACATGCTCCTAAGTCCAAAATCACCATACGGAGCTATTGGAACCATTGAAACTCTATTCTGGGGTTGTTTGTACAAAAGTCATACTCCGGTCAACCATTATCATTAAGCTTCCAACATGCATTCCATTCATCCGAACTAATTCTGAAACACCTGAAAACTAAAGCCGACAATACACATTGGTCATAATACATCATATGAATCTATTCAAGACTTAAAATAGTTGAAAGGAGCGTAAATACTCAAAACGACCGGTCGGGTCGTTATATTTTTTATGAAATCCTTGGAGTGCTTAGTTTGGCTAATGAAGATTCCTTTGGAAGATTGCTTGATTTGTAATCCAAAAAAGAAATTTAGCTCTCCCATCATGCTCATTTCGAATCCTCCTTTCATAATATGAGCAAATTCTTCACATAATATAGAGTTAGAACTTTCAAAAATAATATTGTCTACATAAATTTGAGTAATAAGATTACCTAAATTTGAACGCTTAATAAACAGAGTTGTATCGATATTACCTCGTTTAAAACCTTGATTTAGATAGAAAAGAGCTTAGTCTTTCATACTAAGCTCTGGGGGCTTGTTTGAGTCTGTATAGAGCTTTTGACAACTGAATACATGGTTTACAAAACTATTGCTTACAAAGCCAGGAGGTATTTTCACATATACTTCTTTAGAGATATATCCATTTAGGAAGGCGCTTTTTACATCCACTTGAAATAGCCTAAATCCTTTATGAACAGCAAAATCTAGTGGTATTTGAATGGATTCTAATCTTGATACTGGATCAAATATTTCATCGTAGCCAATTCCTTTTTGTTGTGAGTAACCTTGGGCGATTAGCCTTGATTTGTTATGAACTACTTGACCAGATTCATTCAGCTTATTTCTGAAAACCCATTTAGTTCCTATGATGGAAGCATTGGATGGTTTTGGAACCAAGTCCCACACTTTATTTCGTTCAAATTGATCAAGTTCATCTGTCATGTCTTTGACCCAATAGTCATCTTTGAGAGCTTAATCAACCTTTTTTGGTCGCCTGATTGTGACTGTCTTTTCCTGTAACAACAGACTTTGGGACAATAAAATTTCCTCATCTTCAGTAAGTTTTTCATTCCTTAAGCGAGGGTTAATATCCACAAAAATAACATGAATGGATTCCTCAATACATAAGGTTATTTTATTGAATACTCTACATGCTCTGCTTGAGGGAGAATATTCAAGAAAAATACCTTCGTCGCTTTTTGGATCAAACTTACCCAGATTGTCCCTTTCCATTATTATGAATGAAGCATTTATAGCCAAATGGATGAAAATAACTAATGTTATGTCTCTTACCATTCCATAGCTCATATGGAGTCTTTTTAAGAATGGGTTGAATCAGGCATCTGTTAATGATATGACATGCTGTGCTTACAACTTCTGCCTAGAAGTGGTGTGGGAGAGAGTTTTCCACAATCATGGTTCTTGCCATGTCCTGCAAAATTCTGTTCTTACATTCTACCACTCCATTTTGTTGAGAATATCTTGGGGAAGAGAAGTTGTGAGAAATTCCTTGATTATTACAGAAGTTGTCAAAGGCTCCGCTTTCGAACTCTCCTCCATGGTCACTTCTTATAGCAGAAATGTGATATCCCTTTTCACGTTGTACATTTTTACAGAAGACTTCAAAATTCCATAGAGCTTCATCTTTATGACTCAGAAAAACAACCCAGGTGAAACAAGGAAAATCATCTGCAATAACAAAGGCATATTTTTTACCACCAATGCAAGAAGTTCTAGTTGGACCAAAAAGATCCATATGCAAAAGTTGAAGAGGTTTTGTAGTAAAAACAATATTTTTGATTTTAAAAGATGAACGAGTTTGTTTTTCTAATTGACATGCATCCAAAATTTGATCTTTTGAAAAATCTAATTTTGGAAGACCAATGACAAGATCACGTTTGGAAAGTTTTTGAATAGTATGCATGCTAGCATGGCCAAGCTTTCTATGCCATAACTAGGGATCATCAATCATTGAAGCTAAACAAATGTGATTCCCCGGAATGTCAATATTTCTTAGAGTGTAGACATTTCTATCTCTATTTTTAGATAGAATAATACACCTGATTCGTCTTCAATGAACCAACTATATTTTTTGAAACAAACCTCATAGTCACCGTCGCATAGTTGACTGATGTTGAGCAAGTTGTAACCAAGTTCGTCTAATAAGTAGACCTCATCTACATCACATGATGAGCTGAATGGAACTCTTCCTACTCCAATTATATTTCCTTGTGATTTGTCTCCGAAAGTGACAGATCCACCATCAAGTTCAGTGACAAGATTTGAATAATGGTTTTGTTTCCTAACACTCCATATCTGTTGAGACACTAGTAAACTCAGGAATACAGTATTTGTGCTAAGAACTAGAAAGATATAGAAAATAACGGTAAGTTGGGTAATTGAATTCTTCAGTCTACTAGTCTTCTTATACAAGAGTCTTGAGTAGTCGTTGCAAATTAACCCTTCAATCCTCAGAATCTTCAGATTCTAAATCAATCCTTGAAGTAACGACTGTGTTCCTATAGCGACTGCACTTAATCTTGTTTTCTTTTTTATGGCCTTGACATCCTTTGATTTAGCATTGGCCTTGTTTCATTTGATCTTGTTTCCTTTCAGATATCCTTGACATCTTGAATTCCTTTGATTGAGCATTGTCTTCCTAATTTCCTAGAACCAAATAGATACAATTAGATTTGCACTATTATCATCATTGAAACTTAGGTGTAACAGTCATTCCCATTCAAAAGGTTAAGGGGTATATTTTCCCAATCCTTTATCACGATCCAAAATCTCACCTAGTCGTGATAGAACCTAACTCCAACATGCTAGATAAGCCAAATAATAAATAACATCACTGGAATGAAAGATCATATAAAAAAATAAATAAGATGGCAAAAAATTTCATACAAGTATCCCAAATATCTGTAGTACCAGCCATGAGCCACTAAGATTTAGATTTACTAAGCTGGTACTAAGATTAAATACAATGTTAGTTGAAGTTTACATAAACAGAATTTTAACTCTTAAACCACGTTGAACAAAGGGTAGCTTGAATCCGGAATGATAGTACACCCCCAATGTTAGTCTCATCATCCACAGTCGCTCAACTCCAAAATCTCCACGCAAGGTGCAAAAATGCAGTATGAGTAGAATCGACCACATGCACTCAGTAATTATCTTAACTAACCTCAGTGAAATTGTGATGGTTTTTAAGTCAAATGATACTCACTTAATATTTACCTATGCAGATAATAAGTAGGAAAAAAAGGCAAGAGATATGATGAATAATAATAAGAGCATCAACTGGAGAACTAAGGAGCAATTTAACAGACGTGGCAAACAAAAACATAAATTTATGAACCATTTCTACGGAGGAAACAATAATCATGAAATGCGCACAAGGATCATAACCAAATATCAATAACAAAATACCGTCGCAATGTGCAATCCAATCCCAAAACTAATGAATACTATTGCAACGTGCAACCCGATCCCAATATCAATATAAATACTGTTGCGTACAACCCGATCCCAATATCAATATAAGTACCGTTGCGGCGTGCAACTTGATCCCTATATCAATATAAATACCGTTGTGGCATGCAGTCGGATCCCAATATACCAGTTCATATGAAACGATCCAACAACAACTAGCATAGGAAAAATTCACAACATAGCACAAAGAAAACGAATATGCAGAACTTAACTAGAAAATGCGAACTCGCAGAAAGTATACCAGTTGATGCAGCCCAACTTGATCAAGCTACGTTCATGCCATCAATGTTGGATAAGACAAGACAAGGCGTTGGTTAGCCTTGATTTAGGCGTTGGTGATTTTCCTTAGTGAGGCGTGTGATGTTGATGTTACACATTTGTATTTATGTTGTATTATAGTGTTGCTATGGAAGACATTGATTCTTACTTGGGGGTGGTGACCATTCTTTTTACTTAGCCAAATTGTGACCTTTTTGTTAGTTATTTATTTCTTAGTTGATTTAGGACAAGGCTCATTCTATATAAGCCTAAAGACTTCATTATTTTCGGTACCTAACTTTGATATTTAATAAAAAAATCGGCAGCAACTTTGCTCCAAATTCCTGTGCTTTGAACTTGTCCAATTTTTGGTGTGATTCCAAATTGAACTCGTTCCTTTGTTTGATCGAACAGTTTGCAAGACCATCGTTGTCTTGAGGGTAGTTCGTATAGTATAGGTATTCCGTGACTTCATCAAGAAGGTTAGTAGACTAGTTCCTACTTGTTGTCTTGATAGTTCATTGAGCGTCTTGCTTCTATCCTTTTATCTTGTTTTTCGCGGTTTATATTGCATTAGCTGGTATCAGAGCTTGGAAAGGGTTTGTTCTTACAATCTCAATCCTATGCTTCGTGCCTTAGTTTTAGGGTTTATTCCTGAATTTCGTTTTTCATTAAAAAAAACGTGAAAGAAGAGAAACAAAAAAAAAATCGAAACCTAGTGTTGATTGAAGTTATTGAATCATCTAGTGATTGAAGTCTTGAAGATTAATTGTTAAAGAAACGTTCTTGAACCAAATTTTGAAGTTCTTGATCGTTTAGAAACTGATCATCTTGAAATCTTGAAAAACCCAAGTTGAAATCTTGAAGGTACACGTTTAAACTCGAAAATCTTGAAGTTCTTAGACGTCAAATTGTTGTTCTTGAAAGTAGCCCACGTGAATCTTGGGAATCTTGAAGTTCTTGAAAATAAGATTATAGTTCTTGAATCAATTTGCGTTGTTCTTGAAAGGTTTCTTGAATAATCAACCATTCATAACAAGTTTTCCTTGAATTCTTGAAGTTCTTGAACATTAATTTGTTGTTTTTGAAGGGAGTCTTGAAAACGTGTAAGAGTGCCTAGAAACGTGAAGGGAGGACGAATTGAGAAAGGAGGAGGAATAGGAAACCCTAATTCTAGTCCAAGAAGGAAACAACTCCCAAATCAAAAGGGAGAAGTTTCAAGGAGTTGAATTCTATTTGACAAGGAGAAGTGGGGCAAAATTGTGCTGAACAAGGAAGGGGGGTGGGGGAGGGCAAAATTCCTTAGAAGAGGAGAGAGAGATTTGGTCTTCTCCAAACTAGAATAGGAAATAATCAGAGCCATTTATTAAAAAAAAAAATTAATAGAAATATATCTGGGTATGGCATATGTTGAGTAGTATTTAATATAAAGTATTAAAAATGAAAAAACACCCTTCATTTTGATCACTTAGTTTCCATAATAATCATAGATGGGATCTTTTAAAATGGAAAAGAAAAATAATAAAATGCATTACTTTGACAGAAAGAAATTATTCATTAAGTGAAAAATATAGAAAAGATTCTATTAAACAGTTTAATGAACATAAAAATAATTTTAACCGTTATCTATTAATAAATAAAGAAAATATGAACAGATATACTTGTCAATTCTGAGATAAATATAAAATGAATAAGGAAGAATATGCAGTAAGTGAAAATACATATAGAAGCCAAGAAGGAGTAGAAATAATTATAATACACTCTAATTTAGGTAGAAGATATAAGAAAATAGGAGAACAATTATACTTAATGCCAGAAAGAGAATCAGCTAAGATAGAAGATAGTTTAACAGCTATGGTAAGATTAGCAAAAGAAAATGAGGAAATATATAGAAATAAAGAAATTGAAAAAATTAGGCAACAAACGAAAAAAGAAATACAAAAAATAGAGGAAATAAAAAATACTAGAATAATAGAGTTAGAAAAAGAACTAGCAATGTTAAAACAAATATATGAAGATAAGTTAAAAGAAAAAGAAAAAAGAAAAGAAGAAGAACAAGAAAGAAAATTAGCAGAAGAAATAGAAAAAGTTAAAACACAAATACAATTAGAGGACCAAGAAGTAAAAATAGAAGAAGTAAACGACGTAGATTCAGATATTACTATAGAAGATCACTATTCAGAAAATAGCGAAACATATACGGAACTTATGAAAAATATGGAATTAGAAATAAATATGGGAGATATAGAAGATAAACCTTCTACATCAGGAACATTAGAAAAACAAACGGTTTATAATAATTATGAACATTATAAGACAAATAGAACCCCATGGAATAAACAATCAAAATGGGATAAACAATTGTATAAAAAATGGACACCTAGAAAATCAATAGAACAATATAATTTCTTAGACTTAGATTTCGTAGAAGATATAAATGGAACAATCCAACTTTGGAGTGGATATATGGCAAAACAATTAATAGATAATAAAATAACAATAACCGATGCACCAGAATACATAGAAAGAACCCTGTTAGGAACAGTAAAATTATGGATGCAAAATATGACAGATGAAAGTAAAAATATGTTACGAAATAACAAAAAATCGACCAATGAACCCATAACTTCACCAATAGAAATATTACATAAATATGAAGTAGCAATAAGAAATGAATTTAGTAGTATGCCAACAGAAAAAGAGGAACAAGAGAAAGATAAAAAGATGTATAGAAATTTAATGAATAAATTAGTTATCTGTAATATGTGTTACTTGGATGAATATACTTGTGCATTTAGAGAATATTACTACAAAGGAACATATACAGTTGAGGAAAGTAAAGAAATAAGAAAATTATATTATACTAAACTACCGGAACCCTTTAGTTCAAAAATTATAACAGATTGGAATGATGCAGGATTAGCAGATACACTAGGAGCTAGAATAAAATTTATACAAAAATGGTTTGTAGATTTGTGTGAAAAGCATAAAGAAAACATGAAAATGGAAAAAATATTGATAAAAAACTTAGCCTGTTGTAAAACAAAAGTAGCACCTCAATTTGGTTGCACAGATAAATACTACAAAAAGAAAAAACAAAAATATAAGAAAACACCTTATAGAACAAAATACAAGTATAAAAAACCTAGAAAAAGATACTATGTAAAAAATTATAAACATAAAAGACCACATAAACAAAAGAAAACTTTATCTGAATGTAAGTGTTATAATTGTGGAAAACTAGGACACATAGCTAAAAATTGCAAAATACCTAAGGATCCAAAGAAAAAGCAAATAACTGAAATCATAATAGAAAATGATGACTATATCCAATTAGATTATAGATTATGAAATAGAAAGTGAAGACAGTATATATGAATTATCCGAAACTGAAACTACAATTGATATAGATGAAGAAGAGATAGAATATGACTGAAAGTGATATACAAATAATAAAACAAAAGGAATACCAAGATGAGGAATCATATGAACAAAAAATAATTTTTGATAATAATATGTTTGAACAAATAAAAGGTAAAGAACTAGACTTAAGAGTAGATAAAATTCTAGACGTTCTTATAATAAAAAACTGGTTTAAACGAAAAACAGAAGAATATTACATAATAAGCCAAAAAGAAAATATAATAGACTGTAAATATACTAAAGGAAAAGCATATATACCAATCATAAATAAAAAGACGATAAATAAAGAAATTCATGATATAAAAGTTAAAAATCCAATTAAATATGTACACTTAGGAGGAACAGAAATATTAATTAAAGCATATTTTAGAGAAGGAATAGATACACCTATAGAAATATATTTGGCAGGCGATAGAATTATACAGCCTATAGAAAAAAGTATAATTAGTGCGATAAAAGGAAATTTAATATATCAAAAATTTAAATTTATTATTAGTGCAAATTATTCGGTAGCAATAGAAGATAAAAACATAGATAAATCATTAGTATTATACTGGAAAATGTCAGGAATAGAACTGGCACCAGGTAGTAAAATATTTACAGCAAGATGTAAAAACTTATACATCTTAACAACCCAACATAAAATAACTGCTAGAAATAAAATAAATAAAGTAAAAATAGAAGACCCTTTTGACCAAATAGTTACTGTTATAGATAAAAATGACTATAGTTACAAGGAAATAGATATAGAAGAAGATTTAGAAATTGTTAGAGATAGAATAAATAAATCTAAAAGATTTATAATTGTGGAAAACTAGGACACATAGCTAAAAATTGCAAAATACCTAAGGATCCAAAGAAAAAGCAAATAACTGAAATCATAATAGAAAATGATGACTATATCCAATTAGATTATATAGATTATGAAATAGAAAGTGAAGACAGTATATATGAATTATCCGAAACTGAAACTACAACTGATATAGATGAAGAAGATATAGAATATGACTGAAAGTGATATACAAGTAATAAAACAAAAGGAATATCAAGATGAGGAATCATATGAACAAAAAATAATTTTTGATAATAATATGTTTGAACAAATAAGAGGTAAAGAACTAGACTTAAGAGTAGATAAAATTCTAGACGTTCCTATAATAAAAAAACTGGTTTAAACGAAAAACAGAAGAATATTACATAATAATTCAAAAGGAAAATATAATAGACTGTAAATATACTAAAGGAAAAGCAAAAATACCAATCATAAATAAAAAGACAATAAACAAAGAAATCCATGATATAAAAGCTAAAAACCCGATTAAATATGTACACCTAGGAGGAACAGAATATTAATTAAAGCATGTTTTAGAGAAGGAATAGATACACCTATAGAAATATATTTGGCAGATGATAGAATTATACAACCTATAGAAAAAAGTATAATTAGTGCAATAAAAGAAATTTAATATATCAGAAATTTAAATTTATTATTAGTGCAAATTATTCGGTAGCAATAGAAGATAAAAACATAGATAAATCGTTAGTATTATACTGGAAAATGTCAGGAATAGAACTGGCACCAGGTAGTAAAATATTTACAGCAAGATGTAAAAACTTATACATCTTAACAACCCAACATAAAATAACTGCCAGAAATAAAATAAATAAAATAAAAATAGAAGACCCTTTTGACCAAATAGTTACTGTTATAGAAAAAAATGACTATAGTTACAAGGAAATAGATATAGAAAGATTTGAGAAATGTGAGGAAAGTTTTGCCCGTAAAGGCTTGTGTTGGGCTTGCTTCCTCCGTCTCTTCCTTCTTCTATTTATACATGAAAAAACTATTAACAAAAAGTCCTAATTGCCCTTTCTACTTTACAGATGGGCGGTTCTAATTAAAAGTCAAAAAAGTAAAAAGTTAATCGTCCTTTTCTTTACACTTGGACGATTAAAAATTAAACACCAAAAAAGCAAAACACTGTCCTATTTTTGGCTTTATTACATAGCTGTCTTCTTTTATGTCCCTTTCTTTACTTTATGTCGCTTTCCCTGCAGTGTATTTATTTCTTTGCAAGATTTTCCTTCTTCTTTCTTCTTTCCTCCTTTTCCTCCATCAATTACTCTTTTGCAGTAACTTGACTTTCATTGTCTTCTTCTCTTTAATGCTTTGTAGTATTTTTGCAGTAGTTTTTCCTTCTTTTCAATCTTTTTGTCTTCCTCATTTATTTGGTAGATGTAGCATCCTTTATTTTCTTCTTTCTTCTTTTGCAGTAGCTTCTTTTTGCATTCTTCTTTTTTGTCTTTTTTGTGTAGTATCTTCAGCCATCACTTTCTTTTTCTTGACATGCTTCATCTTCTTTTTCCTTCCTCTTTTCTTTGTCTTCGCTGGTAGTTGTAGAATCACTCCATGTTAAATTCTGGAATGACATTATCTTCTCCATTACATTTCGAGCATTTGTGTTCTTGGTATCTAGGTCCTATAATTTTGCAATATCGCGATAATAAATTTTCTGAAATAAAATTTTTCTTGATAGCTCTTGTGATTGGTATTTCCTCTGGCTTTAATAGACTAATAATCCATTGTCTTATATCTTCCATGTATTGACTTCTAATCTCCCTTGAATGAGAATAGATCATAGTTTGCTCTCTTGAGTAATATGTCCACATAGGTGATTCAGTCAGAAATGTATTTGCTAGCTCGTTGAGTATTGTAGCTAGTCCAATAAGTCTTTTATTTGCAAAGAATTCCGGTATCTCTTCCTTAGGTATCTCAGGCTGTATATCGATCTGCTCTGGTATAATCATTTCTCTAGTGAGTCCTATCTTGACAACTTGTATAATAGGTTTTATTTCGTCATATAATATTTCTGCTGGGGAGCATAGAATTTTATATAGAAAAATGTTCCTTTGGTAATTCTTTTATACGTAGTAAATGCTTTATATAATTCTGTCATAGTTGCTATTTCTTCTCCTGTAGAGGTATATACAGTACTTAGTAATCCATAGTTGTAGCAAGTATTTACTAGGTTTGGGTTGGTGCCTGGTAAAGCAATGAGTTTATTATGTCTTTGTAGGTGTGAAGTAATATAATCTCTTTTTGGGTTAGTAGTATTTCTGGATCTCGGGTTTAGGTTAAGAAATGTTTGTAGTTTATACATGTTTTCTATATAGGTACAAGATATATGGTTGTATGTCTTTTTGGTTTGGTTCAAGCTTTCTGAGTAGGTAGTAGTTTGGGGTTGTACTATAACTGGATTTTTCGGTATTGTTGTATATGGTTTTTCAAATAGTTTATTGAGGTTTTTATTTTTTGGTTTTGTAGGTGACCTCGTCGTAGATGAGCTGCTTGCAATAGTTCCTGCATCAATAATATTAACATTGTTATGGGTTTTTTGGAGTTTCCCAACGTCTCCTTCTAGATCCGCATTTTTCAAGTCATGCTGCTGACTGCTAGTTATTTTTTGTAGCTCCGCATTTTTATGGTCATGCTGCTGACTACTAGCTTCCTCTAGATTTTGCAATCTTCTTCCCATGCCATCTATTTGTATAGATAACTTGGAAAGGATTGTATATATGTCCCCAGTAGTTGTTTCTGGTACATCATCTGTCTGTGTACCTTTCTCTTGATATGTAATCTGCAATAACATTCTTGTCAGTTTTTATTACTTCTATTGTGAATGTAAAATTTTGAATATTTAATACCAGTCTTCGTATTTCCTTTGTCGTAACTGAGTCCTGGTCACTTCCTTTAATGCTTGATTATCTGTTGCCAAGGAAGTGCAGGTTACTGCTTCAGTTATGTGGTTATCTGTTGCCAATATAGTGTAGGTTGCTGCTGATATGTTTGTAGCATTTGCTTTAGTCATCTGATCCTCAACAGATTTGTCATTGTTGTGGCTTAATGCATCAAACTTGTTGGAAACTTGAAATTGCTGAGCATTTGTCTCATCCATGACATTTTGTTTCCCCTGTTTGTAATTTATTTTGTTTTGCTTTCGATTGTATTTGACTTCTTTCCATTGAGGGCCCGGATTTCCTACGACCTTGCCACTTGATAGTATCAACATTGGAGTTTGCTGATCTTTTACTGCTACTGATTTACCCTTTGCTTTCCCCTGTTCAGTTAGTCTTTGTTGTTCCTCCATATCTGTGTCTAGGATTTCCGGATGTAATTTCCAACATTCTATCATTTCATGCCCTTGAAGTCTACATTGTTAACAGTATTTTGGGAGATAGTCATACTGTATTTTGACCCATTATGTTCTGATTTCCCCGGTCGCTTCATTTTCTATGCCTAGCCTGGCCTTATTAGGTAATTCCGCTAACAAATCTACCAGAACTTTAATCCTTGCACAGCTAGGTCTAATCTTGTTAATTGTTGCTGAATCTAAATGCAGTGGCTTACCAATAGCTGACGCAAGTGAAAAAAAGGCATTCTTTGACATAGTACGTGGAAGCAGGTACGGGAAGGATATCTACACCATTGCCATCGATGTTTCTTCCCCGAGCTTGAATTTTGCATCATAGATTAACTCCCTCACCTGATATTCATACCCATCTTTTGCTTTGAGGTAGTAAGTGCTTTTTGAGGTGATTTTTATGTAATCCTCCCACAGTGACAGTCTAATGAGCATGTGTTTATCTCTGAAAAAATCGATATTACATTCCCCTTTGATTCCACACTGTATTGGAATGATTTTTCTCAGTTCTTGTATATCCTGCCACCTATATGAAAATTTGCCCAGTACCGCAAATTGAATTCCTTCAATGATGTTCATGTGGGATACCTCTGCTTCAGTGTACTTGACTATGGGTTGTCCATGCATGTAGGTTGCCTTCTTGAATGGAATCGGATCGATTTTCTTGCTAGGGTTCGATTTTGCTGCATTGTTCAGTGTTGATGGTTTAAGGATTTGAGAGTAATCTAAAGGTTGGGGTGTCGATTGGGTGATGACTGGTGTGTGAGGAGGAGCCGAAGGTGGCCGGCCAGCCAGAATTTCGCCGGCCGGCGTCGCCATTAACGGCCTTAGGTTCAACCCCAGGTGCTCTAGGAATTTCGCCGGCTGGCGTCGCCATTAACGGCCTTTGCATTTGTGACACTGAAAAGAAGATGCGCTAGGAGAATTGAGTTGAGTCTTAGAATTACCTTCGAACCCCTTAGGTTCAACCCCAGGTGCCGCAGCTTGGGCTAGATTCTTAGGCTCTCGGTTTTGGCTTGCTGTAGGCTCTCGGGTTTGGCTTGCTCCCCCAGTATTAGGCGTCTTCCTCTCTTTATTTCGACTTATGATAGTGAAATCGGAACCCCCTCTATATCGAGCGGCCCGGCTTTCTGATGCAAATAAATTTGATCAAGTGTTATCAATGCCATCTATGAACAAGACAAGAAAAGGCGTTGGTTAGCCTTGAAGAAGATCCAAGCGTCCATAAATCTTGCTATGGACGAATTTTGTGTTGAAGATGTACATTTGTGTTTATGATGTATTATTGTATTGTTATGGAAGATATTAATTCTTACTTGTTTTGGAGTCCTGCATGACTATTTCTTAAACTTAGCCAAATTGTGGCCTTTTTGTTAATTAGTTGTTTCCTAGTTGATTTAGGTTAACTAGTTATTCTTTTCCTAGTTGATTTAGGTAAAGGCTCATTCTATATAAGCCTAAACACTTCATTATTTTGATACGTTTTGACATTGTTGTCTTGAGGGTTGTTCGTATAGTATAGGTACTCCGTGACTTCATCAAGAAGGTAAGTAGACTAGTTCCTACTTTTTGTCTTGATAGTTCATTGAGCGTCTTGCTTCTATCTTTGTTTTCTTGTTTCCGCTTTTTATATTGCATCACTTTCTTTAATCATCTTTTCGGCTTCAATGGCAACTAAGAACACATCATGAAGAACAATGAACACATGTAGCCTCAACTGATTGGAGATATCATTATTTAACCCATTCTTGAATCGGATAATAGCCTCTTCTTTTTCGTCTTCCATGTCAAATGATAGATGAATCTTCTCAAAGTCATCATAGTATTCTTCCACGGACTTCAACCCTTGTTTCAAATCATACAACTTCCGTAACTATTCTTGCTTGTGCCGTGGGTTCACATATTTACGAGTCATTATTTGCTTCAATTCCATCCATGTTATGCGTGCCGGTTGGTTATGTCTAACTCTGGATCTTTTCTCAGCCTCCCACCAAGTCGAAGCATAGGACTCGAGAGCAGCAATGGCATATGTAGCCTTCTTCTCCTCAGACATATCATTAATTTCAAATATCCGCTCAACTTGACGCTTCCATTCTAAAAATTGGTCAGGATCACTAGTTCCTTTGAAAGCAGGGATAGTAACCTTGACGCTGTTCAACCCACTGTCTCGGACATGGTCTCGGCCCCCTCGGTTTGGTGAGATTGGTTGGAAGTCCTCATAATGCTCAGCATGCTCATCAAATTCATACTCTAAGTTCATTCCACCAAAACCTCTAAGCCTCCCTCTCGGACCATGATCATAACCACGTCTTCCCACGTAGTCTCGGCCTCCATTCCTCTACCCTACTCTCGGATTCCATGGTCCCAAATCATCATCTTCAAATTCGTGGAACTCGGGTTGATCATCCTCTCGGGCTGCTTTCATATCCCCTATGGGTGCTATGTTTCTCCGGGCTGGCATTAATGGTGGTATGACACCCCGTTGAATCTTCATGGACCTGACATTTTGAGAACCTCCGTCCCTCTGCTCGTTTTGGTGAGCTAACTCCACGAACTGCTCGGGTTTAACGGTGGAACCGTCACTAGTTCCTTCTCCGGCGTGCTTCTGATTGCTAGAGGATCTTTCTATGTTCTCCATTCGGGCGCTAAGTGCCCTTACTTCGGCCAAGAGGTCGGTGATGCAAATAAATTTTATCAAGTGTTATCAATGCCATCTATGAACAAGACAAGAAAAGGCGTTGGTTAGCCTTGGAGAAGATCCAAGTGTCCATAAATCTTGCTATGGACGAATCTTGTGTTGAAGATGTATATTTGTGTTTATGTTGTATTATTCTGTAGTTATTGAAGACATTAATTCTTATTTGTTTGGTCCTACGTGACTATTCTTTAAATTAGCCAAATTGTGGCCTTTTTGTTAATTAGTTGTTTCCTAGTTGATTTAGGTTAACTAGTTATTCTTTTCCTAGTTGATTTAGGTAAAGGCTCATTCTATATAAGCCTAAACACTTCATTATTTAGATACCTTTTGACATTATTATCAATCAAAAAATGACAGTACATTGCTCCCAAAATCGTGTGAATTAACTTGTCCAATTTTGGTGTGATTCAAAATTGAACTTGTTCCTTTGTTTGATCGAACAGTTTGCAAGACCATTGTTGTCTTGAGGGTTGTTCGTATAGTATAGGTACTCCGTGACTTCATTAAGAAGGTAAGTAGACTAGTTCCTACTTGTTGTCTAGAAAGTTCATTGAGCGTCTTACTTCTATCTTTTGTTTTCTTGTTTCCACTTTTTATATTGCATCAATTGGTATCAGAGCTTGGAAAGGGTTTGTTCTTACAATCCCAATCCTGTTCTTCGTGCCTTAGTTTAGGTTGTATCTTTAATTTCATTTTTGATTTATATAAAAAAAACGTGAAAAAAAAAACGTGAAAAAACAAAGAGGAGAAAGAGAGCCCGGAAATTGTTGTTGATTGAAGTTGTTGAATCATCTAGGGATTAAGGTTTCGAAGTTCTTGATTTCTTAAAAAAAACCGTTCTTGAAAACCCTAGTTGAAATCTTGAAGCGAGAACGCGTTTAATCTTGAAATATTGAAACTCTAGTTGAAATTCTTGAAGGTACATGATTGAATCTTGAAAATCTTGAAGTTCTTGGAGTTAAAATTGAAGTTCCTGAGGAGTTTTACCTTTTTCTTGAAGAAGTTCTTGAATCCTCAAAACGTTCTTAACAAGATTGCATTTAATTCTTGAAGTTCTTGAACATTAATTTGTTGTTCTTGAAGGGAGGCTTGAAAAACATGTAAGAGCAGCCTAAAACGTGTTAGGGAGGGCGAATTTGAGGAGGAGAATAGGAAACTCTAATTCTAGTCCAAGAAGGAAACAACTCCCAATCCAAAAGGGAGAAGTTTCAAGGAGTTGAAATTTTATTTGGACAAGGAGAGGAGGGGCTAATTTGTGTTGGAAAATGAAAGGGGAGGGGATCCAAAATCCTAAGGACTAAGGAGAAAGGATTGGTCTTCTCCAAACTAAAGTGGGGAAGCTTCTAAAATTTCCTTATCTCTTCAATTTCGAAATTCTTCTTAATTTCACTACTTCTAATTAGTAATTCTTAGGTAATTTCCCTACTTAAGTAATTACTAATCTTTGAGCTTGTAGGACCTCGTGCTAAAACTCAAAATTTCCACTTTCGTAGATAATTCTTGGCTTCTTGTGCTCACTTAAAAAGCTGTCCGCCTATCGAGTCACATAACTTCACTCAACCCGAAGAAAACTATTGATCTTGTGAACTTGAAAAGGTTGCTAAGGAACTTGGTCAATTAGAGGTAGCCAGTTTGAAGACAAGTGTGAAATCCTACCCAAAAATTTGAGTGAACCCGAGAGTCATTCAAAAAGTGAGAGCGAGAATTTTAACTAACCTTAACAGATTCTCTAGTCTTGTTTCTTTTGCAGGTACATGGCAACCAAAGGAGAAAAGGTTGTGACCAATATTACTTTAGCCGAGCTATGGGCTGAAGTAAAAGGCACTTAGTATCCGAGTGGAGAACCTTGAAAGAACTACTTGTACTTGGAAGAATACCGGGGAAGGAACTACTGAGGGTTCTACCTTAAGAAATGAACATGATTGTACTGTTTGCGAGGTAGAGAGTGACGAGGAGATTGAGGAAGATAAGGGAGCTGATTTGATCGAGTGTGACGATGAAGTTTCTACTAACGTTCACCCCTTGCCTAGTGTTGTTAGTGTTGTTTTGCAGGAATGCAGGGACATGTTTCCGGAGGAGATGCCGAGTGGACTACCTCCGTTGAGGGGGATAGAACACCAAATTGACTTTATTCCGGGGTCAAAAATTCCGAACATACCCGCATATCGAAGCAATCCACAGGATACTAAGGAGTTGCAACGACAAGTGGATGAGCTATTAAGTAAGGGGCTAGTTCGAGAGAGTCTAAGTCCATGTTCTGTACCTGTGATCTTGGTTCCAAAGAAAGACGGCACCTGGAGGATGTGTGTTGTTGCCGAGCCGTCAACAAGATAATGGTAAAGTATCGTCATCCTATCCCTAGATTAGATGACATGCTAGATGAGTTATGTGGTTCAAGTGTGTTTTCTAAGATTGATCTTAGGTCCGGTTACCACCAAATCCGTATGAAACCGGGTGATGAGTGGAAAACTGCATTCAAGACCAAGTTTGGTCTATATGAATGGTTGGTGATGCCTTTTGATCTCTCCAACGCACCTAGTACGTTCATGCGATTAATGAATCATGTGCTTAAACCGTTTCGCTCACAGAGTTGGTGAGAAAAGACACGCCTTTTGTGTGGGGAGAGCCGCAAGAGGGTGCCTTCCAAGAGTTGAAACGTAGGCTTAGTTCTGCCCTATTGTTACAATTACCTGATTTTAGTAAGGCGTTTGAAATTGAGTGTGACGCCTCGCAGGTGGGAATTGGAGGCGTTCATATGCAAGATGGGAAGCCTATTGCCTATTTTAGTGAGAAGTTGAAGGGGGCTGCCTTAAATTACTCTACGTACGACAAAGAGTTGTATGCCCTCGTAAGAGCTTTAGCTCATTGGCAACATTACGTATGGCCTAAGGAATTCGTAATTAGGAGTGATCACGAGTCCCTCAAACATCTTAGGGGTCAAGAGAAGCTAAATAAACGACATGCCATGATGAAAATAAATTTGATCAAGTGTTATCAATGCCATCTACGAACAAGACAAGAAAAGGCGTTGGTTAGCCTTGGAGAAGATCCAAGCGTCCATAAATCTTGCTATGGACGAATCTTGTGTTGAAGATATACGTTGTATTATCGTGTAGTTATTGAAGACATTAATTCTTATTTGTTTGGTCCTGCGTGACTATTCTTGAAACTTAGCCAAATTGTGGCCTTTTTGTTAATTAGTTGTTTCCTAGTTGATTTAGGTTAACTAGTTATTCTTTTCCTAGTTGATTTAGGTAAAGGCTCATTCTATATAAGCCTAAACACTTCATTATTTTGATACCCTTTTGACATTATTATCAATCAAAAACCGGCAGCACATTGCTCCCAAAATCGTGTGAATTAACTTGTTCAATTTTGGTGTGATTCAAAATTGAACTTGTTCCTTTGTTTGATCGAACAGTTTGCAAGACCATTGTTGTCTTGAGGGTTGTTTGTAAGTAGACTAGTTCCTACTTGTTGTCTTGATAGTTCATTGAGCGTCTTACTTCTATCTTTTGTTTTCTTGTTTCCACTTTTTATATTGCATCATGCCAAGTGGGTAGAGTTCATTGAGAGTTTTCCTTACGTGATACATTACAAGAAGGGAAAGGAGAATGTAGTAGCTGACGCACTATCTAGGAAGTTTGCTTTGGCTATCACGTTAGCGTCTAGGTTGATGGGTTTTGAGAGTATTAAGTCTATGTATGAGCATGACCCTAAATTTAAGAGTGTGTATGATGCCATTACTAGTGGGCAGTGGATTGAGAAGTATCAGTGGCATGATGGGTACCTTTTTAAGAAGGGGAGAGTTTGTATACCTGAGTCCTCGTGGCGAGAGTTGTTGGTGCGTGAGGCACATTTGTGGGGGCTTGATGGGACACTTTGGGGTAGACAAGACTTTAGCTATATTTGCGGAACAGTTCCATTGGCCTATGATGAGGCGAGATATGGAGAGAATATGTGGAGCGTGTTTTGAGTGTAAAAGAGCTAAGTCTAGGTCTAATAATCATGGTTTGTATACTCCCTTACCCGTTCCTACTAGTCCTTGGGTAGATATCTCGATGGATTTTGTGATGGGGCTGCCGCGATCTAGGGGAGGTCACGATAGCATTTATGTGGTTGTTGATAGGTTTTCTAAGATGGCTCATTTTATTCCTTGTAAAAAATGTGATGATGCACAACATGTTGCTTCTTTGTTTATTGCTAATGTATTAAAGTTGCATGGTGTGCCTCGAACTATTGTTAGTGATATTGATGCTAAGTTTTTTAGTCAGTTTTGGAAGTGTTTGTGGGGTGCTCTTGGCACCAAACTTTTGTTTTCTACATCACATCATCCACAAACCGATGGTCAAACCGAGGTTGTTAATCGAACCTTGGGAGCTCTTCTTCGAGCTTTGACCAAAGGGAAGTCCGGCATTTGGGCTGA
>MCJB01032975.1:16219-36809 GCA_002018475.1 Nicotiana obtusifolia | reverse complement strand
TGGGCTGACCGATTACCTATTATGGAGTTTGCATATAATAGAACTGTTCATCGCATGACTAGCATTACTTCATTTGAATGTGTTTATGGTTTTAATCCTTTGATACCACTTGATCTTGTTCCTTTGCCGAGAGATGCAGTTATTAGCGTTCACGGAGAAAACCGTGCAGTTGCGTTGCTCGAATTGCATGCTAAGGTGAGGAAAACTTTGGAGGATGCTTATGACAAGGTAGCGGTCAAGAAGAATAAAGGAAGGAAGAAGCTGGACTTAAAGAAAGATGACTGGGTTTGGGTACACTTCCGAAAGGAAAGATTTCCGAACCATAGGAAAGGAAAGTTAGCTCCGCGGGGAGATGGACCATGTCAAATGTCGCAGAATATCAATAACAACTCTTATGTTATGTACTTGTCTAGTAGCCTTGCTTTCGGTCATGATGGTGCTTTGATTTCGAGGACGAAATCCTCTCAAGAGGGGGAGAATGATGCAAATAAATTTGATCAAGTGTTATCAATGCCATCTATGAACAAGACAAGAAAAGGCGTTGGTTAGCCTTGGAGAAGATCCAAGCGTCCATAAATCTTGCTATGGATCTTGTGTTGAAGATGTACATTTGTGTTTATGTTGTATTATTATGTAGATATTGAAGATATTAATGCTTATTTGTTTGGTCCTGCGTGACTATTCTTTAAATTAGCCAAATTGTGGCCTTTTTATTAATTAGTTGTTTCCTAGTTGATTTAGGTTAACTAGTTATTCTTTTCCTAGTTGATTTAGGTAAAGGCTCATTCTATATAAGCCTAAACACTTCATTATTTTGATACCTCTTGACATTATTATCAATCAAAAATCAGCAGCACATTGCTCCCAAAATCGTGTGAATTAACTTGTCCAATTTTGGTGTGATTCAAAATTGAACTTGTTCCTTTGTTTGATCGAACAGTTTGCAAGACCATTGTTGTCTTGAGGGTTGTTCGTATAGTATAGGTACTCCGTGACTTCATCAAGAAGGTAAGTAGACTAGTTCCTACTTGTTGTCTTAATAGTTCATTGAGTGTCTTACTTCTATCTTTTGTTTTCTTGTTTCCGCTTTTTATATTGCATCAAAGTTCAACCTACAACGGTATTGCCCAAGAATCCAGCTTCACATAATAAGTGATGATGAAGGTTTTCATATGGAATATTAGGTATGTTAACACTGATCAGGCCTTCCCAAGAGTCATCAACATGCACAAGGAACATAAGTTTACTGTTATTGCTTTGATGGAGCCCTTTCAAAGAGCTGGACATATACACAGATATAGAAGAAGGTTACAAATAGAGACTGCCTACTATAACATAAATGGCAAGATATAGTTGTTTTTTTAGGTAGATGTCGACTGGGAATTGGTGATGGACACAGATCAACAGGTGACTGTTAAGATACTAGATCATAAAGTTGATAAGCAGATTATAATGACTTTTGTATATGTTAAGTGTGATGCTTTAGAACGATTGGAACTCTGGGACACTCTATATTTTATGGCTAGTGATATGGAGGATCGTTGGATAGTTGGAGGTGACTTTAATGTGCTATTAAACGAGGAGGAAAAGATAGGTAGACATCCAGTTTATCCTCCAGAATATGAGGATTTTGCTTTATGTGTGAACTTGTGTGGATTGTTTGATCAAGGGTACAAGGGGAGTCCTTTCACATGGTGGAATGGTAGGTCGAATGCAGAGTTTATATTCAAGAGATTGGATAGAATTTTAGTGAATTTACCATTTCAAAATTTGTTCCCTACTATATACAAGTGGATCATTTGATTAGAACTGGCTCGGATCATGCTCCTTTACTTATGATTTGTGGAGAGCAGTCTTCAAGTTCTGTTAAGCCACTTAGGTTCTTACATTTTTGGATAAAGCATGAAGCTTTCATGGAGGTAGTGAAACAGAATTGAATAGCAGATTTTATAGGGGATCCATATCTTATCTTTAAGAACAAGCTTAAGAAGGTAAGATCAGCTTTGTCTAAGTGGAGTAGAGAGACATTTGGTGATATTTTTAAACAACTAGCTATACTCGAAGATATCGTGAAGGTGACGGAGATGTTATTCGAGGAGGATCCATCAACAGAAAATAGGGTGGTGCTTCAAAAGGCACAAGCAGAGCTCAAAAAATATTTAAGCATCAAAGAACAATATTGGAAGCAGAAGGCTGGATTGATGTGGTTTGAGGAAGGAGATAGGAACACCATATTCTTTCATAATTATGTTAATGGGAAGAGGAAAAAGTTACAGTTAAAAAGGATTCAGAATGATACTAGACAATGGCTGGATGATCAGGAGCAAATGTCTAAGGCAGCAGGGGGATTCTATCAAAATCAGTTTACTAGTGAAGGTGATCCTGCAGATTTCTCAATGCTGGACAATGTGCCAGTGATGGTCTCTAGGGAAAAGAACTTGGAGCTTTGCAGATATCTAACTATCGACGAGGTGAAGGCAGTTGTGATAGAATTAAGTGGAGAAAGTGCCAGTGGTCCAGATGGATTTACTGGACTGTTTTATCAGGTATGTTGGGAGGTCATTAGATTTGATATTCATAGCATGGTATTGAACTTTTTTGGAGGTGCTCCGATGCCTAAATCTATTACTCATACTAATCTAGTGATGTTGCCTAAGAGGTCGACAATTCAAACATTCTCAGATTTAAGGCCGATAAGTTCGAGTAATTTCACTAACAAGGTCATCTCGAGAGTCATTCATGATAGGCTTGAAAGGTTTCTGCCTTGCTATACATCACAAAATCAGTCTGGTTTGTGAAGGATAGGAGTATATTTGAGAACATTTTACTCACACAAGAGATGGTAACAGATATAAGGAAGAGAGGGAAGCCTGCTAACGTGGTGATTAAGCTCGATATGGCAAAGGCATATGATAGAGTGTCATGGAAATATTTACTTCATGTACTAAGGAGGATGGGATTTGCAGAACATTTTATAACTATGGTGTGGAATATATTGTCCAATAATTGGTACTCTGTACTAGTTAATGGACAATCGACAGGTTTCTTCAAATCAACCAGGGGAGTGAAGCAAGGAGACCCTCTATCTCCTGCTTTGTTCATTCTTTCTGCAGAAGTATTGTCAAGATCAATGAACAAACTATTCAAAGGCAGATCTATGTGGGATATGGAATGCCAAAATTGTCTGACCCTTTGAATCATTTGTCATATGCTGATGATAATATAATTTTTGCTTCTGCACATGCTGCATCCTTGAGAAAAATTATGGCAGTGTTAGGAGGATATGAGAGGGTGTCAGGACTGTTGATCAACAAGGCCAAAAGTTCTTTTTATATGTATACAAATGCAGCTCATGAACTGGTGTGAGCAATAGAGGACATCACTGGATTTGCTAAAGGGCAGTTTCCATTTACATATTTGGGATGTCCAATCGTTCATACTAGGAGAAGAAAGGAATATTACAATGATCTTACTAAAAAAGGTGAAGAATAAGTTACATTCTTGGAAGGGAAAATTATTATCATATCGAGGAAAGGCTACTCTTATCACCGGTGTGTTACAAAGTATGCCAATGTATATGCTTTCAGTGCTGGACCCTCCAAAGAATGTACTGGAACATTTGCATAAAGTGTTTGCAAGGTTTTTCTGGAGTAGCAAGGAAGAAGGAAGGAGCAGGCATTGGGCATCTTGGCAGAATCTGTGTTTACCTAAAGAAGAAGGAGGACTAGGATTTAGATCTTTGCTCGATGTATCGAAAGCACTGTTTGCTAAGCTATGGTGGAGACTTAGGACTACAAAAACATTGTGGTCTAATTTCATGTGGAACAAATACTGCAAGAAAGAAATACCTACTGTTGTGTAATTTAGAGGAGGATCACATGTTTGGAAACAGATGATACTTGCTCGAGAAAATGTAGAACATGAGATACTGTGGGAATTGAAAAGAGAAACAACTAGTATATGGCACGAGAACTGGACAGGTCTGGGGGCTTTATACCATGTTGTTCCTGATGATTTTCACATAGAAGAAGAATTACAAGATGTAGTTGATTTGAGACAAGAAAGATCTTGGAATGATCAATTGTTAGATCAACTATTACCTGAAGATATAGCTACACATGTGAAGGAAAATCTAGATTATTATGAAGATGATAGTGAATGGGATAAACCTTACTGGATGCCCAATCCATCAGGCAAATTTTCAATAAGCAGTGCTTGGCAGATAGTAAGGCATCGAGCTAATCCACATAAGGAGTTCAGTTGATGTGAACTAAAGGATTACCATTTAAGATATCCTTCTTCCTATGGAGACTGTGGAGGAAGAAGATAGCAATAGACGATCTATGGAGGAGACAAGGATACATTGTTACATCTAGATGTTGGTGTTGTCAACAACCGCAAGAAGAAATAATTAATCACATATTTCTAACGAGTCCTGCTGGTGTGAAGGTATGGAAAATGTTTATGGGAGCTGCTGGTATTATAGTGCCTTTAGTGCAAGTGAAATAAGTAATAAGAAGTTGGTGGACTACAAAGTGTTGTCCCAAGTTGAAGCCATTACATCAAGCTACCCCAGCTGTCATTACATGGGAATTATGGAAGAAAAGAAACAAAGGTAAACATGGGGGTAGTGTGTCGTCGAATAGAGTATGTCATGAAGTAAAGAAGACCTTATATTACTTAGCAAAGAGGTATCCATGGTTAACTAATATACGTCTGTTATGGTGTGATATGATTCAGTATTTCGATGCATACAAACCAGTGTTGATGACAAAGAGAATAGTTTGGCAATTCCCATATCGAGGGTGGTTTAAATGTAATACTGATGGAGAATCGAAAAGGAATCCGGGGCCTAGTTCCTTTGAATTTTGTGTAAGGAATGATAAGGGAGATTTTATTTATGCTAAGGCAGTTGATATTGGTGTGACTACAAACATGGTGACTGAAGCTAAAGGAATATTGCATGGATTATTCCTGCTCAACAATACTGTGTTGAGCAGGAGTTGCATCCATTAATACTGGAAACAAACTTGTTAGTGTTAAAGAAGGTGGTAGATGGAGAATGGGATACACCTTGGTCAATTAGTTCAGAAGTGAAGAAGATTAGAAGGATGATGGAGCAATTCAATGTGAGCGTGCAGCATGTTCTGAGAGAAGGCAATACAGTTGCAGATTTTTAAGCTAACATGGTTTTTTCTTTTGCAGGTACTCTACAGTTCAGCTCATTTGGCCAATTACAAAGTGCAGGAAGGAAATTCATTAATTTAGACAAAGCTCAAACACCAAATTTAAGGATCAGAATTGCTAAGAGAAGAGCTCCAGATTGATGTTGAATTATTAAACACCGAAACAGTGGCTCAGCAGCAGAATAATTCATACAGTCTTAGAGCATTATCTAGTGGTATTAGCATGGTTTCATGCTCATTCTGGTGATGTGATAACGTTGTATGGGCAATATGCTTTAAGTCACTGGTGCACGAGAGGAGAAAGGAATCAAATTTACATGTAGTCGATGAGGATAATACTATTGTTCAATGTCAAAAGGAGAGGTTACTACTGTTGGATACCAAGCTGACATTCTTTAAATGTTGGATCACTGAGACTAACATAGAAGGGTGGATGAAGCTTGAGCAAGATTGAAATCACCATATTGAGATTACTCAATCGAGGACTAGTGTGAAGGCATTTCGAAACAAGACTCTGGACAACATGCTGTTGAAGATCGATGCCAGTCTATGGCTGATGGTTGAATATCAAACACATAAGCAGTGGTCTATGTGCAGTACAATCTATACGATTTTAAATCACTATCCAGGGGTATTAGCATGTTATCATGCTCAATCTAGAGGCGTGATAATGTTGTATGGAAAGTATAAGTTAGATCACTGGTACATAGGAAGAGATTTGGATCAAATAAAAAAAATTATTGATGATGTTTATGTTAGTGATCGAGGTCAGATGGAGCAAGTGCAACTCCGGAATTCAAGACATTGTATCGAGGTAATAAAATCGAAGAAGATAGTTCGAAGACATTAAATCGACATCATACAATAGAAGAAGACAGTTGAAGACATTTTGTCGAAGCCATACAATCGAGGAGGAAGCTTGAGCATAATCGAAGGTACATTATTGAGGTTAATAAATTGAGGACAATGTTAAAGAAAAATCAAAAACAGCCTCTTGAAAACATACTGCTTAACATCGATACTAGATTATCGAGGGTGGATTATCAAACACCTAAACAGTGGCTTAGCCATAGTACTATCTATACGATATTAGAACACTATCCAGCGGTATTAGCATGTTATCATGCTCACTCTAGACGTGTGATAATGTTGTATGGAAGGTATAAGGTTAATCACTGGTACACAAAGAGAGATTTGGGTCAAACAGTAGGCACAATCGATGAGGATATTGAATGAGATCGACAGCAAAAGGGAACACTGTTGCAGGTCTATATCAAGAGGACATCTTTCATATGTTGGATCTTTAGTTCTAACATAGGAAAATGGATGAATCTTGTGGTAGATCGAAGGGTTCTAGTTCGAAATCAGAAAATCGAGGCCATACATTCGATGATCAATTTGCAGACAGTTCGATGTCTTTTGGTTACAGTACTAGTCATTGCTACTGTAATCAAGACTCACAATCAGGTCTGCATCGAGGTGACATTGTTGAATATTTATACCATCAATTTGAAGACAATTATTAGAAGACATATTAATATATTGAGGTAAGTGATGTTTAGCGTAAAGCATATATATTTCTATGTATATCGCCTCACATTTGACTCTTATTTTGTGAAATTTGTATGTTAAATGCTATGATTTCTATTTTGAAGTGTTTTTATGTGTAGGAATGAGTTGGGAGCAATTGGGGGCGAAACGCGCAAGATTTGAGCCAAAACGAACAAAACCGGACGAATGGAGCATCTGGGCGCCACAGGCAGCGCCTGGCGCCACCTGTGGCGCTGGAGGCAGAATGTTTTTTGAGGCAGCGCCCTGGTGGGCGCCTAGCGCTACCTAGGGCGCCGGTGATGTGATTTTGTCCCAATTCACCCGGGACAAGGTTATTTCAGCCCTAGACCTGCCCAACACGTATAAAAGCAAGACTAAATTTATTTTTGAAGGAGGGAGACGCCACTTTGGAGGAAAAACACACACGGTCGTTAGGAAGCGGAGAATTCTCAATTTTCTTCATCTTTTTCTAGTATCTCCAATTGATTCAAAACTTATGCAATTGTGTGATTATATTATGAGTGGCTAAACACCGATTGTTCTGGGGTTGTGATTAGACATGAATATTGTTGTTTAGATGTTGACTTAACCTTGATTATAATTCACCAACATATGCTTGTTTCTTCAATTATGTGTTTAATTGCTTAATTATCTGGCCAGCAGTTAGGTTCTATTTACTATCTATGCTATGCTTGGGAAAGCCGTGTTTAGATTAGAGAAGAGTTGAAGAGAGCATGATCTTAACCCTTAGGGGGAGCAGATTTTTGGTTAGGATAGGAATATACCTAATCACCGTGCTTAATTAAATATCGTGATCTTAATGCGTTCTTAATAGATTGATTTCATAGGAATATAGGCGTTAATCTATTGAGAATAGGTGAGTAGTACTTGGGGAGAAGGCTATGAGAGCATTTATCAATTAATTAGCAACCATGAGTGAATTATATGAAAGGGAGAGTTAATTCGAACACAATACGATTGATAAATCGATCACAACCCTGGAATACTTGTCTCAACTTAATAAACAATAATCAACTAGTTACTTGATAATTTAGTTATTACTTAGAATTGTAGTATAGCATAATCTAAACTCTTGAACTCGAATTTAGCTTGACGGAATAACAATATTGGTGTGCTAGTGAGTAGTTGATATAAGTCCCTGTGGGTACGATATCTGGACTTCCAAATCCTATATTACTTGTCGGCCATATATACTTGTTTGTGCGTTTGGGAGCAACAGTCAGCTAAGTTCACCCCGAATCCAGATCGAGGTCACATTATCAAAATCACTCGAAGCCAATTTTTACAAGCATGTGAATAGTGGACTACTTGCAGAATAATTCATACAGCATTAGAACATTGTTCAGTGGTATTAGCATGTAATCATGCTCATTCTGGAGGTTTGCTAATATCGTATGGAGAGTATCAAGTAGGTTTTTATTTCACAAATCATAGAATCGAAGTCAAATGCTGAAGAACGATGCCAGAATCAATGTCAAATTGCTGAAGAACGATGCCAGTCTTAGATCGAAGTCATGTCTGCAACAATCGAGTTTCACGTTGAGGATGAATAAGGCAAATATTTGAGCGGTTAAGGGATAAAGGGTAATCAATTGCTGATCATCAGTTATGCTTGAGATAATCAAAGGATGTGAACATTATGAATGGAAATCGGAGCGAGAATTGCTCCTGTTTGTAGGACGATTACCTCCTGAGTTACATGCAAACTTTAAACATGATGCACGCGAATATAAGGTGTTATTGTCAAAATATAAACATGATGCAAATTCCTTTCGGACCATCACAGTTGTATTTGGATGATGAGGATGATGTCCATAGACCATAACGTCATGGGCCATGACGCGTATAATAAGGGATTCACATGCCATAAAATCATGTTCTCGGGCCATGAGAATGGTGCCTCTGGACAATGATGCCTTTGAATAATTATATGCAGATTCGAGAGATTCTCCGGCCATGGCATGATGTCCTTAGGCTATGAGGATGATTCCTTCAGACTATGACACCTTTGGACAATGTGGCGATGTTTTAGCTCGTGAAATGCACGGATGCATTGTTATTGATTGCTTGACAGAGGGAACAGGCAATGCTTAGTCGTATGCGGGAACGAGACAAGGCAATGCTTGGCCTTATACAAATGATGGAGATAGAGCTTAGTCTCATGCAATGTAATGAGGGCAGTGCTTAGCCCTGTGCAGGGGAAGGCAGTGCATAGCCTTATGTAATACCTATGCAACTTAATGGAGACAGTGTATAGTCTCATGCAAAGGAAGGCGGCATTTAGACTATGCAAAAATGGAGGCAATGCTTAGCTTCATGCAATGTAATGGAGACAGTGCTTAGTCTCATGCAAAGGAAGGCAACATTAGCCTTATGCAATAATGGAGGCAGTGCTTAGCCTCGTGCAAAGGAAGATAGAATTTAGCCTTAAGCAGTAATACAGCCATTGCTTAGCCTCATGCAATGTAACGAAGACAGTGCTTAGTCTCATGCAATGAAAGGCAGAGTTTAGACATATGCAATAATAGAGGCAGTGCTTAGCCTCATGTAATGTAATGGAACAGTGCTTAGTCTCATGCAAAGGAAGGCAGCATTTAACCTTATGCATTAATGGAGGTAGTGCCTAGCCTCATGCAAAGGAAGGCAACGTTTAGCCTTATGGAATAATGGAGGCATTGCTTAGCCTCATGCAATGCGATGGAGACAGTGCTTAGTCTCATGCAAAGGAAAGTAGTGTTAATCTCACGCAATGTGATGGAGACAGTGTTTAGGCTCATGCAAAGGAAGGTGCTTAACCTTATGCAATGATGAGGGCAGTGCTTAGCCCTATGCAAAGAATGAGGGCAGTGTTTAGCCCTATGCAGGAAAAGCAACGATTAAATGTGAGAGGAAAAAGTGATCCTTAGCTTGACGCATTTGTGCTTGGCGACTTCTGTCGGTGTGAAGATAGTGATCTTATTGTATGTATATATTTGCGGACGTGCTTGTTATGTCCATTGTGTCCACATCCAAAGAAAAATCGTGAGTTTCGGGGGAATGGTGGGTTCGTGTCTTTGATTCTTCGTTTTGTCTTTGGTCCTTGTCTTGATGCCTTGTTCGAGTCGCCCTGGGTAATGTCTAGCTACTAGAAAAAATGAAATTTTCAAAAAATATGTATTTTTGATAAATTATTTATAAAATGCAGTTGTTCAAAATATGTGATAATGGATAAAACAAATAATTTTGTCGAATCGGCCATTGTGACACACTTTGAGACAATTGCAACCTCCTTCAAATTCTACCCCGGTTTAAATACATACTTCCGACAATGCATTTCTTGGTGATCCTTGACATAATGAGATTGACAAACTCAAAATCTTGCCCCAATTTCTGACCATAGAGGGTAATGAAGATTTATTATGATGTGACCGAACCCACAGGGCTACCTAAGTATCCCCTCTTAAGTGGGAATTGGGTCAAGTGCAGTTCAAGTTACATAAAAGAGAAAGTGCAAACATACTAGTAAACATAATATCTATTTACTGCATCTGAATTGATAGGTTTTGACCAAATTTCTCCATCCATCTCCGCAAGTATAAAGACTCCTTCTGTCAGTACACGGTGAACCATGTAAGGGCCTTGCCAGTTGGGTGAGAATTTCCCTTTTGCTTTGTCCTGACGGGGGAAAATTAGTTTCAACACCAATTGCCCCGGTGTGAATTGCCTTTATCTAATCTTTTTTTTGAAAGCCCTTACCATTCTATTCTGATAGAGTTGACCATGACACATTACGTTCATCCTCTTACCGTCAATGAGAGCCAGTTGCTCATACCAGCTCCGTATCCATTCCACGTAGCTAAGCTCGGCCTCTTGTATGATTCTTATGGAAGGAATCTCCACCTCGGTGGGTATAACGACTTCAGTACCGTAGACCAGTAGATAGGGGGTTGCTGCAGTTGATGTACGAACTGTGGTGCGGTAACCGAGCAAAGTAAATGGTAGCTTCTCACGCCATTTCCTGTAGTTGTCCACCATCTTACTCAATATCTTCTTGATGTTCTTGTTGGCAGCTTCTACAGCTACATTCATCTGCGGACTATATGCTGTAGAATTCCGGTGCTTGATCTTGAATGTTTCGCACATGGCTTTGATCAGATTACTGTTTAGATTGGCGGCATTGTTGGAAATGATTGACTAGGGTACTCCAAATCAATAAATAATACGACCTTCTTAGTCACAGCCTTATAGGAAGCAGCTTCAACCTATTTAGTGAAGTAATCTATAGCCACCAAAATGAACCTATATCCGTGTGAAGCAGTGGGCTCAATTGGTCCGATGACATCCATGCCTCAGCATGTACCTTGCATTGGTGGCACTTACGTACATACTTAACGCAGTCTGTCTCCATAGTCATCCAGAAATACCCTGCCCTTAATATCTTCTTGGCCAGAATGAACTCATTCATGTGAGGTCCGCAGGTTCCGGCATGTATTTCTTCGAGCAATCTTGATGCCTACTTGGCATCGACACATCGCATCAATCCCAATCAGGCGTTCTTCTATACAGAATTCCGACGCGCTAAAAAAAATTGTTGGCCAATATTCGGAGCGTGTGCTTTTGAGTGTGTGTAGCATACTCTTGGTAATCTCCATTCTCCAAATACTCCTTGATATCGTAGAACCATGGACTTCCGTCAAACTCTTCTTCGATATGAGCACAATAAGCTGGCTGCTTACGAATCTCTATTGGGATAGGATTGATGAAATCCCTGTCTAGATATTGTATCACGGAAGCGAGGTAGCCAATGCATCTGCGAACTCATTATGAATCCTTGGAACATCTTTGAATTCTATCTTTTTGAACCTCTTGATCAACTCTTGTACACAATGCAAAATATGAAAATATTTTAGTGTTCTTGGTAGCCCATTCTCCTAGTACCTGGCGTACCAATAGATCTAATCTTTAATTACTAGCAACTCCTAAACATTCATGTCTGTTACAACCCGTAAAATATGTACATTTAATTATGCCAAAGGGTAGTTACGTAAAAGGAACCAAGAGCCCGGAAAATGGTTTAAAGTTAAGAAAAAAAGGAAGAAAGTGTTGAAAAGCCAGATATGCGGACCGCAGAACACAAATGCGGACAGCATATCCAACACCAGGATCGCAGAATGAGGCAGAACCCTGGACTGAGATTTTGTCCGAAATGCGGCCAGTATGCGGACCGTAGAATTAGAATGCGGACCGCAGATCTGACACCCTCCTTCGCAGAATGAGGCAGAGTACTGGGCTAAACCAATGTCCAAAATGCGACCAGAATGCGATAGCATTTTGGAAATGCGAACCGCATTCTGGCCCCTTCTGCGCCGCATAGTGCAACAGATTTTTGAGGTGAGATCTGCGACCAAAATGCGAACCGCATACCCTGTCTGCGGAAGGTATGCGATCGCATTTCTGACATTTTTCAAGTCCGTGTGCCACTTATACCTAGGCCTATAAAAGGGACCCAAAACCCGTCCCTCCTTCATTTTTCTAAGTCTGAACATAGCAAAAAGCCCCAAAAGACTCCTCTCAAAGCCCTCACACCAAACAACCAAATCCTTCTCTTACAAGTACTAAATTGAAGAAGGGAAGTAAGTAATTGAAGAACTAAGGGAAACCCTAGCTGAATTTTCCTTTCCTTACAAACCCACATTGAAGTCAAGAGCCTAGAAATTGAGGAATAGAAGAAGAAGGTTGAATAATTCACATGCAAGGTAAGTTACTACTCCCTTTCATGTGGTTTTCCCATAAACATCCATGATAGGTGGTTGCATGCCTCTAAGAACTTATGATAGTATGACTAAAAGCCATAAAAAAATCAAAATAGGTGGAGTTAAATGAAATGGGTCATGATTATTGAGGATTGTAAATAGGTTGCATGTGCTGTAAATACATTTAACGAAGTAAGGGGAGAAAGGTGTAAAGAGTGACCGCATGAGATTTGGGAATTTGGTTATGATAGCCATCATGCGTAGTGAGTAACCGTTGAGCTGCTCGTTAATTATAGATTAAAGAATTGTGGCAATTTCCGTAGCTTGAGAACCGACGCAATAAGTTCCAGGTATGTAAGACTATACCGTTCTTTCTTTTGCACGACTCTTATGTAATGCAATGCAACGAAAGAGCCCCAAAAGAATCTCTATTCATAGAAGCTAAGAGTCCTTGTATTGTTTCCCCTCTTGCAGAGGTTTTTGTATGTTGTTATCTATTTGACATTATGTCACCTTGACAGTATGATCGATATATGAGTTAAGTGTTATGTCACCCTGAGAAAGGTCCCATAAATGGCACGAGCATTGATACTAATGAAGAAATGATTAGATAAGTCCAGCATACAATAGTTGTCTTATACGCCGAGCCGTTCTATATGTCGGCCGGGTAGGCACCTAGTGTACAACTATATATAGAAGTATATGTTATACTACACCGGGCCGAGCTAAAGCCGGACGGGCAGTTATACACCAAGCCGTTCTATACGTCGGCCGAGTAGGCACCCATTGTGCAATTATATAAACACCAGGCCGAACTAGATTCGGATGGGCAGTCACCACTGATCAGTTGGGAAGATAACGATAAAGCCCACAGAGGCATGTTTAATGATTATGATCCTGCATGGGCGTATGTAATTGTTTAAAGTAATGATCATGTGATGTATGTAGTAACAATAACGTGCATGAAATTGGCAAGCCTACGGAGGCGTATGTATAAGATGTGGATAATGATAATGTACACGAGTATGAATATGATAATGTTAGAAAGGTTGCACGTAAATGCATAAGTCTCACCAATATGCTATGGTTAGTCGCCCTCAGAGGCATACAGATGGTACAGGTCATGTATTCCTTATCTTGATGCTTATACTCTTGTTCTTACATTATGTTTCCTGTCTTACAAACTCAGTACATTATTCGTACTGACGTCCTTTTTGGGGACGCTACATGTCGTGCTGCAGGCCCAGGCAGACATACAGGCGAGGCTACCCCACCGCAGTAGGCCATCCAGTTCAGCTGATATTGGCAAGATTCACTCTTTCGGACTTGCCGGAGTCTTGGTATGTATTTTGTATAGGCATCATGGGCATGTCGGGGCCCTGTTCCGACGTAGGTTGTAATTTGTGTATTCTCATAGAGGCTCAATAGACAATACCAGTGGTGTGTAGACAGTGATTGGCTATGTATAAATAGGTGTCAAGATGTATCTATGTTTTGTAAATCTTATGCCTAAACATAGTAACACGTTCCCAAGGATATGTGTATGTATGTATGTATACGAAGCGTGACCCCAATGAGTGGTCCAATTGAATGATCTTTTTGATTGAAATAATAAGATAGCTGAAAAGGAGGGTTCGCCGGCACTCTGCAAGCAGGGTCCGGTGCCCGTGTCGCGGGCCTGCCAGGGCGGGGCGTGACAAGAAGTGGTATCAGAGCAAGGTCGTGTCCTAGGAATTGTCTATGAGTCGTGTCTAGTAGGGTCTTGATTATAGGTGTGTTGCGCGCCACATTTTTATAATCAGGAGGCTACCTGACATTTAGGAATGTTACCTTCTTTCGAAAATCTAGATCGTGCTTAAAGATAAGTCTTAAGTGTTCATCTCTAATACTCACCTTGTCTTCCTTTCAGTGATGCCTTCGACTAGAAAGCAAACGAGTAATAGACGACTTGATACAGAGGCAGGAGAGGGTACTAGCCAAGTGCCCCAAATCAGAGAAGGCCAAAGTGAGCCTCAAGGTGAGATGCCATCTAAAACCTCATCTACTCCTCCTTCCCCCGTGGAGATTAGAAGCCACCCAACATTTCCAGATCCCTTGTCTGGTGCTGCAGACCAGGACTTGCGGACTACGGTCCAATTGTTGACTAGTTTGGTAGCTTCTCAGACACAGAGGCAGAATACCGGTGATGCTGATAAACCGGGTAGTACCAGAGTTCGTGTATTTATTAACCTAGATCCTCCAGTGTTTACTGGGTCAGATCCCAAGGAGGACCCGCAAGCTTTTATTGATCAGATTCACCGCACACTGCGGGTTATGCATGCTAGTGATACAGAGGCAGTAGAGTTGGCTTCTTATCGGTTACGAGATCTAGCAGTCTCCTGGTATGATAGTTGGGAAAGATCCAGGGGTCCAAGTGCTCCTCCACCTGTGTGGAATTAATTTTCTGAAGCATTTATTCGTCACTACCTACCAGTTGAGGTACGACGGGCTAGAGCTGACAGATTCTTGAACCTTAAGCAAGGTAATATGAGTGTACGAGAGTATAGCATGCAGTTTGACTCTTTGGAAAGGTATGCTCCCCACATGGTAGCCGAGATGGGCGATAGGGTCCATCTGTTTGTGAACGGGTTGGGGCCCCACTTGATAAACGAGTGCACTACGGCATCCTTGATAGAGGGCATGGATATTTCTCGTATTCAGGCTTATGCCCAGACGTTGGAGGAACGTAAGCGCCAGCAAAGGGTAGGTAGAGAGAATGATAGGGACCAGCATAAGAGGTTAAGAGTGGCAGGGTACTCTGGTGATTCTAAAAGTAGTGTAAGGCCCCATTTTTCGAGGGGTTCGGCACCACTTGCATCTAGTGCCCCTCGACAGTTTCGAAACTCGCGAGCATCAGGCTCGCCATATTACAGGGCTACTAGTCAGATGCGACCCCCACCACCACGTTGTGGACAGTGCGGCAGGACCCATTCCGGACTATGCCGTCAAGGTTCTGATGCGTGTTACTTTTGCGGAAAGCCTGGCCATATGATGCGGGACTGTCCTAATAGGAGGGGTGGTGGTATGGTTCAGCCAACCGGATCTGTCTCTGGTTCATCATTATCTATTCGACCTCCAGTACGAGGTCCTCAGCAGCCAGTAGCTCATGGCAGAGGCAGCGGTACAATGCCGGGACCAAGCGGTGTTCAAAACCAGATATATGCTCTAGCGGGCTGACAGGACCTTGAGTCATCTCTGGATGTGGTCACAGGTATATTATCAGTGCTTTCCCATGATGTGTATGCATTGATTGACCCCGGGTCCACGCTATCTTATGTTACTCCCCTTGTGGCTGATAAATTTGATATTTCGCCCGAATTATTAAGCAATCCCTTTGTGGTATCCACTCCAATAGGAGATTCCGTAATTGCCAAGAAGGTATATAGGGGTTGCACGGTGACGATCTGTAATCGTCCAACCTGGCAGATTTAATTGAGTTAGAAATGATTGATTTTGATGTGATAATGGGAATGGACTGTTTGGCATCGTGTTATGCCGGTGTCGATTGTCACACAGAGGTGGTTAAATTCCAGTTCCCTGGTGAACCCGTCCTTGAATGGAAGGGGAATGTTGCTACGCAGAAAGGTAGGTTTATTTCCTACCTCAAGGCAAGCAAGATGATCTCTAAAGGTTGTATCTATCACCTTGTTCGCGTTATGGACGCGGAGGCGGAGTCACCTATCTTACAAACTATCCGGGTAGTCAATGAATTTATGGATGTCTTTCCAGATGAACTCCCAGGTCTTCCTCCTGAAAGAGAAATCGAGTTTGGCATCGATATGTTGCCCGATACTCATCCAATTTCTATTCCTCCACATAGAATGGCCCCAGCAGAATTGCGGGAATTGAAAGTACAGTTGAAGGACTTGTTGGATAAAGGCTTCATTAGGCCTAGCACTTCACCTTGGGGTGCACCAGTCCTGTTCGTACGAAAGAAAGACGGACCGTTACGAATGTGTATCGATAATCGTCAGTTGAATAAGGTCACCATAAAGAACAAGTATCCACTTCCAAGAATTGATGACCTGTTCGACCAGCTCTAGGGAGCTAGATATTTCTCTAAGATTGACCTGCGTTCGGGGTATTTTCAGTTAAGGGTCAAGGAGAAAGACATTCCCAAAACAGCCTTCCGAACTAGATATGGGCATTTTAAGTTTCTAGTGATTTCATTCGGGCTAACAAATGCCCCGGCTGCTTTCATGGACCTCATGAACACTGTATTCAGGCCTTATCTTGATGTGTTCGTGGTGGTATTTATTGATGATATTTTGGTGTATTCCTGCTCAGAGGCAGAGCATGTGGGTCTCTTGCGAATAGCATTGCAGACCCTTTTTTTTTAAATAAAAGGATGTGTTTATTAATTAAATAAAAGCTTTACAAAAGGAGGGGGACATGAACCTTACCTTGCCAAAAAAGTACATCTACCTAATCGTCCTAAAGTATTGACTATAGGTACTTTGGTATTTGTGGGTTGTTAGACCTTTACAAAAAGGAGCATCTATCTGTCCTATGTCAACTATACAAAAAGATACATATGGTTGTTCCCCTTTGATACTAAGTCTATCATATTGTTGCAGTACTGTAGCCAAAAGTTGCATAATGCTTTCAATTCCATTACATCTTGCCAAAATGAGTGGAAGACTGCTTTTGGATTTGTTGCTGAGTTGTGTTAGTCTTCTATTTATACTCTGCTCTTTTGCTTGTGTCAAATGCTGCTGATTTCTCTGCTGTTGCTGGATGGCTTTGCTGTTTGTATTTCTGTTGTTGCTGAGTTTGTTGTTACAGGAGTTGATTGCTGCTGTTTTTCCTGTTATGAGGGCAAAGAGGGTGTTGTATTGTGTGCTTTGTTGCTGTCTGGATGATAAGGTGCATTATGTTGAGAGAATGGTTTGCTGATTGGGCATGTGAACTGATTTTGTGTGTGTGCTGACTTTGTTTCTGATTGCTTTGATGCTGCTGCTGTAGTGTGTTACTGTTCTGTGCTGATTACTTTGCTGTTGATGGCTTCTTGAGGTGATTGTCTCTATTACCAATGTATGTATTGTGAGATATTGATGGTCCAAAGTTGATCCAGTGGAGGGTGTTCTGTTGGTTGTGCTTGCATGTGGTGCTGTTGTTGTGAGAGGTGATGTTTATATAGGTACAAGGTGATTGATGCAATTGCATTAGAATGAGCACTGAGGGTGCTAATACCACACAATGCAATTGCGCCAATAACCTGAACCTATAGGAGCAGTTTCCTGCACTGATGTTTTTGCTCCTGTTTTTGTTGTATGTGTTGCAGTTCTTGCTGATTTTGCTGCTGTTATTGAGTGCTTGTTGCATTGCTTCCTTATTTTTCTGCTGCTGCTTACCCTGCTGAGTGGTGTTAATGTAGGTAGAAGGTGATTGATGAAATTGTATTAGAATGAGCACCTGGGGTGCTAATACCACACAATACAATTGCGCCAATGATCTACTCCTATCAGAAACATTTCCTTCAGTGATTATCTTTATTGCTCTCTGGTGATTGCTTTTCCTCTGTTTTCCATTTTGTGTGACTTCTGTTAAGGTTTCCTTTCCTGAGTTGTTGTGGCCTGCTTCTGCTGCTTCCTGATTATTTATTGTGTCTGAAATGCTACTGCATTGCAGACCCTTCGGGACCACAAGTTATATGCAAAGCTCGCCAAGTGTGAGTTTTGGCTGAATTCAGTGGCATTCTTAGGCCATGTGATATCTGATGAGGGTATTAGTGTCGATACTCAAAAGATCGACGCAGTCAAGAATTGGCCAAGGCCTACTACACCATCAGAAGTCTGTAGCTTCTTGGGGTTAGCAGGATATTATAGGCGGTTTGTAGAAGGATTCTCTTCTATATCCGCGCCATTAACTAAGCTGACCCAGAAAGCCGCCAGATTTCAATGGACAGATAGTTGTGAGCGGAGTTTTCAAGAACTGAAAGATCGATTAACATCGGCTCCAGTTCTTACTCTTCCCGAGGGAACAGAAGGTTATGTTGTATACTGTGATGCCTCTGGCATAGGTTTGGGATGTGTGCTGATGCAGCATGGGAAGGTGATTGCTTATGCTTCAAGACAGTTGAAGAAGCATGAGAAGAATTACCCGACTCATGACTTAGAATTGGCTACTGTGGTATATGCATTAAAGACCTGGTGACACGATCTGTACGGTGTCCACGTCGACATCTACACAGACCACAAAAGCTTACAATACCATATTCAGTCAAAAGGAGTTGAATTTGAGATAACGATGTTGGCTTGAATTATTGAAGGACTACGACGTCGAGATATTGTATCACCGGGGCAAGGCCAATGTTGTGGCCGACGCTCTCAGTCGTAAGTCAATGGGGAGTTTGGCACACATTGAAGCGGGTAAACGAAGTTTAACCAAGGAACTTCATCAGTTAGCCAGCATGAGAGTCAAATTGCTAGACTCCGAAGATGGAGGTGTGGTTGTACACAACACCTCTGAATCGTCTCTCGTAGCCGAGGTAAAGGCACGGCAATATGAAGATCCCACCTTGATGCAATTGAGAAGAGGCATTTAGCAAGGTAGGATCTCAAATTTCGAGATCGCAGGGGATGGGACCTTGAGGTGTCAGGGCCGATTGTGTGTGCCTGATGTAGCAGATTTGCGAGAAAGGATCATGAGGGAAATTCACCAATCCAAGTATTCCATCCATCTTGGCTCAACCAAAATGTATCATGATGCCAAAGAACAGTATTGGTGGAATGGAATGAAGAAGTCAATTGCGGGATTCGTAGCTCAGTGTCCTAATTGCCAACAGGTAAAGACAGAGCATCAGAAACCTGGTGGACTGCTTCAGGATATAGAAATTCTGACTTGGAAATGGGAGGTGATTAACATGGATTTCATTGTTGGATTACCTCGCTCCAATCGTAAGTTCGACTCCATCTGGGTAACAGTGGATCGGCTTACTAAGAGTGCTCACTTCCTACCAGTTAGGACAACCTACACAGCTGAAGATTATGCAAAGCTGTATATCAAGGAAATTGTTAGACTTCATGGGGTACCAATGTCCATTATATCGGACATAGGAGCCCAATTCACAGCTAACTTCTAGAAATCTTTCCAGAAAGGTTTGGGTACACAGGTAAATCTCAGCACAGCTTTTCATCCACAGACGGATGGACAGGCTGAGCGTACCATTCAAACGCTGGAAGATATGTTGCGGGCATGTGTTCTAGATTTCCAAGGTAGTTGGGATGACCATCTCCCACTTATAGAATTTTCCTATAATAACAGCTACCACTCCAGCATTAAAATGGCCCCATATGAGGCATTGTATGGGAGGAAGTGTAGGTCGCCAATTGGGTGGTTCGAAGTTGGTGAGACTGAACTATATGGACCGGATTTGGTCCATCAAGCCGTTGAGAAGGTAAAATTAATACAGGGACGATTGAAGACTGCACAAAGCAGGCAAAAGTCCTACTCCGACTTCCGACGTCGTGACTTGGAATTTCAAGTTGGTGATTGGGTGTTCCTGAAAGTCTCGCCAATGAAGGATGTCATGCGTTTCGGGAAAAAGGGTAAATTGAGCCTGAGGTACATCGGTCCATATCAAGTTCTTCGCCGAATTGGAAAAGTTGCTTATAAATTGGAACTAACATCCGAAATAGAATTTGTCCATCCGGTATTCCACGTGTCCATGTTGAGGAAATGTATCGGAGACCCTTCTCGGGTGGTTCCCATCCAAGACATACATATCACAGGTTCGTAAACTAAGGACAAAGGACGTGGCTTCGGTCAAGGTGTTGTGGAGAAACAGGAATGTGGAAGAAATGACATGGGAAGCATAGGAAGCGATGAAAACTAAATACCCGTACCTGTTCCAGAAGGTAGATGATAGTGGAAATGCCAAAGGGATGCAGAACGCATTGGAGGGAGAAACGTTTCCATAAGGTAAATCGGAAGCTCATAATTACCTTTCATTTAAAAATGGGATTGTTGCATCCGAACGAAGCCTATAAAAGCTAAAACCCCTCCCCCTGTAATATTACCTTTCATAGATCCATACATTCGGGGACGAATGTTTCTAAG
>MCJB01032975.1:0-11611 GCA_002018475.1 Nicotiana obtusifolia | reverse complement strand
AAACCGGGTGATGAGTGGAAAACTGCATTCAAGACCAAGTTTGGTCTATATGAATGGTTGGTGATGCCTTTTGGTCTCTCCAACGCACCTAGTACATTCATGCGATTAATGAATCATGTGCTTAAACCGTTTCTTAATAAGTTTGTGGTTGTCTACTTTGACGATATCCTGATTTATAGTAGAAGTTTAGATGACCATGTTGATCACCTAAGGCAAGTGTTTGAAGTATTAAGAGCTGAAAAGTTATATGTTAATTACAAGAAGTGTGCCTTTTGTGTAGAGAAAGTTGTAATTCTAGGATTTGTTGTAAGTGTTAATGGTGTTGAAGTAGATGCATCTAAGGTAGAAGCTATTAGGGACTGGCCTACTCCTACTACTGTTTCACATGTTAGAAGTTTCCATGGACTAGCTAGTTTTTACAGACGCTTTGTTAAAGACTTTAGCACCATAGCAGCACCACTCACAGAGTTGGTGAGAAAAGACACGCCTTTTGTGTGGGGGGAGCTGCAAGAGGGTGCCTTCCAAGAGTTGAAACGTAGGCTTAGTTCTGCCCCATTGTTACAATTACCTGATTTGAGTAAGGCGTTTGAAATTGAGTGTGACGCCTCAGGGGTGGGAATTGGAGGTGTTCTTATGCAAGATGGGAAGCCTATTGCCTATTTTAGTGAGAGGTTGAAGGGGGCTGCCTTGGATTACTCTACGTACGACAAAGAGTTGTATGCCCTCGTAAGAGCTTTATCTCATTGGCAACATTACCTATGGCCTAAGGAATTCGTAATTAAGAGTGATCACGAGTCCCTCAAACATCTTAGGGGTAAAGAGAAGCTAAATAAACGACATGCCAAGTGGGTAGAGTTCGTTGAGAGTTTCCCTTACGTGATACATTATAAGAAGGGAAAGGAGAATGTAGTAGTTGACGCACTATCTAGGAAGTTTTCTTTGGCTATCACGTTAGCGTCTAGGTTGATGGGTTTTGAGAGTATTAAGTCTATGTATGAGCATGACCTAAATTTAAGAGTGTGTATGATTCCATTACTAGTGGGCAGCAGATTGCGAAATATCAGTGATGGGTACCTTTTTAAGAAGGGGAGAGTTTGTATACTCGAGTCCTCGTGGCGAGAGTTGTTGGTGCATGAGTCGCATTGTGGGGGCTTGATGGGACACTTTAGGGTAGACAAGACTTTAGCTATATTAGCGGAACAGTTCCATTGGCCTAAGATGAGGCGAGATGTCAAGAGAGTATGTGGAGCGTGTTTTGAGTGTAAAAGAGCTAAGTCTAGGTCTAATAATAATGGTTTGTATACTCCCTTACCCGTTCCTACTAGTCCTTGGGTAGATATCTCGATGGATTTTGTGATGGGGCTGCCGCGATCTAGGGGAGGTCATGACAGCATTTATGTGGTTGTTGATAGGTTTTCTAAGATGGCTCATTTTATTCCTTGAAAAAGATGTGATGATGCACAACATGTTGCTTCTTTGTTCATTGCTAATGTATTAAAGTTGCATGGTGTGCCTCGAACTATTGTTAGAGATAGGGATACTAAGTTTTTGAGTCACGTTTGGAAGTGTTTGTGGGGTGCTCTTGGCACCAAACTTTTGTTTTCTACATTGCATCATCCACAGACTGATGGTCAAACCGAGGTTGTTAATCGAACCTTGGGAGCTCTTCTTCGAGCTTTGACCAAAGGGAAGTCCGGCACTTGGGCTAACCGATTACCTATTATGGAGTTGCATATAATAGAACTGTTCATCGGATGACTAACATTACTCCATTTGAATGTGTTTATGGTTTTAATCCTTTGATACCACTTGATCTTAATCCTTTGCCGAGAAATGCAGTTATTAGTGTTGACGGAGAAAACCGGACAGTTGCGTTGCTCGAATTGCATGCTAAGGTGAGGAAAACTTTGGAGGATGCTTATGAAAAGGTAGCGGTCAAGAAGAATAAAGGAAGGAAAAAGCTGGACTTAAAGAAAGATGACTGGGTTTGGGTGCACTTCCGAAAGGAAAGATTTCCGAACCATAGGAAAAGGAAGTTAGCTCCGCGAGGAGATGGACCACTTCAAGTGTTGCAGAAGATCAATAACGACGCCTATGTTATAGACCTGTCAGGTAGTGCCTCTTTTTAAGATGAAGATGGTTTAATTTCGAGGACGAAATTCTCTCAAGAGGGGGAGAATGATGCAAATAAATTTGATCAAATGTTATCAATGCCATCTATGAACAAGACAAGAAAAGGCGTTGGTTAGCCTTGGATAAGAGCCAAGCGTCCATAAATCTTACTATGGACGAATCTTGTGTTGAAGATGTACATTTGTGTTTATATTGTATTATTATGTAGTTATTAAGGAAATTAATTCTTACTTGTTTGGTCATGCATGACTATTCTTTAAATTAGCCAAATTGTGGCCTTTTTGTTAATTAGTTGTTTCCTAGTTGATTTAGGCTAACTAGTTATTCTTTTCCTAGTTGATTTAGGTAAAGGCTCATTCTATATAAGCCTAAACACTTCATTATTTTGAGACCTACCTTTTGACATTATTATCAATCAAAAACCGGCAGCACATTGCTCCCAAAATCGTGTGAATTAACTTGTTCAATTTTGGTGTGATTCAAAATTGAACTTGTTCCTTTGTTTGATCGAACAGTTTGCAAGACCATTGTTGTCTTGAGGGTTGTTCGTATAGTATAGGTACTCCGTGACTTCATCAAGAAGGTAAGTAGACTAGTTCCTACTTGTTGTCTTGATAGTTCATTGAGGGTCTTACTTCTATCTTTAGTTTTCTTGTTTCCGCTTTTTATATTGCATCAGAAAGGTAATCCATAAATGGCACGAGCATTGATACTAATGAAGAAATGATTAGATAAGTCCAGCATACAATAGTTGTCTTATACACTGAGCCGTTCTATACGTCGGCCGGGTAGGCACCTAGTTTACAACTATATATAGAAGTATATGTTTTACTACACGGGGCCGAGCTAAAGCCGGACGGGCAGTTATACACCGAGCCGTTCTATACGTCGGCCGGGCCGGCACCCATTGTGCAATTATATAAACACCAGGCCGAACTAGATTCGGATGTGCAGTCACCACTGATCAGTTGGGAAGATAATGATAAAGCCCACAGAGGCATGTTTAATGATTATGATCCTGCATGGGCGTATGTAATTGTTTAAAGTAATGATCATGTGATGTATGTAGTAACAATAACGTGTATGAAATTGGCAAGCCTACGGAGGCGTATGTATAATATGTGGATAATGATAATGCACGAGTATGAATATGATAATGTTAGAAAGGTTGCACATAAATGCATAAGTCTCACCAATATGCTATGGTTAGTCGCCCTCAGAGGCATACAGATGGTACAGGTCATGTATTCCTTATCCTGATGCTTATACTATTGTTCTTACATTATGTTTCCTGTCTTACATACTCAGTACATTATTCGTACTGACGTCCTTTTTGGGGATGCTGCATGTCGTGCTGCAGGCCCAGGCAGACATACAGGCGAGGCTACCCCACCGCAGTAGGCCATCCAGTTCTGCTGATATTGGCAAGATTCACTCTTTCGGACTTGCTGGAGTCTTGGTATGTATTTTGTATAGGCATCATGGGCATGTCGGGGCCCTGTTCCGACGTAGGTTGCAATTTGTGTATTCTCATAAGGCTCAATTGAAAATACCAGTGGTGTGTAGACAGTGATTGGCTATATATAAATAGGTGTCAAGGTGTACCTATTTTGTAAATCTTATGCCTAAACACAGTAACACGTTCCCAAGGATGTGTGTATGTATGTATGTATACGAAGCGTGACCCCAATGAGTGGTCCAATTAAATGATCTTTTTGATTGAAATAATAAGATAGTTGAGAAGGAGGGTTCGCCGGCACTCTGCAAGCAGGGTTCGGTGCCCGTGCCGCGGGCCGGCAGGGCGGGGCGTGACAATATCGATGGCCAATCTTTGTCCCAAGATGCAAGCCTCATATTCTGTCATATTGTTGGTGCACGGGAACTTGAGCTTTGAGGATATTGGATAATGTTGACCAGTTTTTGATACTAAGACAGCCCCCAATACCCCTCCCTTGAAGTTGGCCGCTCCGTCAGAAAACATCCTCAAACTATCATTTGTTTCGGCAATAACCTCACATACAAAACGACACTTCTTTGTTGGGAAAATACATCTTCAATGGTTCGTATTCTCCGTCTACGGAGTTCTTTTCCAAGTGATCGGCCAATGCTTGCTCCTTGATTGCCTTTTGAGTCACATAGATGATGGGTAACTCACTTTGCAATATCTGCCACTTTGCTAACTTAGATATAGGCATGGGTTTCTGAAAAATGTATTTTAGTGGATCCACCCTTGATACGAGATATGTAGTGTATGCACGAAAATAATGTCTCAACTTCTAGGCTATCCATGTCAAAGCACAACAGGTGTGCTCCAGAAAAGAGTATCAAGCCTCGTAAGGTGTGAACTTCTTACTCAGGTAATATATTGCCTACTCTTTCCTCTCGGTTTCATCATGTTGTCCCATAACGCAACTAAAGGCTCCATCCAACACAGACAAATATAGCAGCAGAGGTCTTCCTGGCTCTAGCGTGACCAACATGGGCAGCTTAGATAAGTACTCCTTGATTTTGTCAAAAGTCTTTTGACATTCTTCGGTCCAGCTCATCGCAGCATCATTCCTCAGCATCTTGAAGATGGGCTCACATATCACCATTGACTGTGCTATAAAACGGCTGATATAATTGAGGAGTCCCAAGAAGCTCATCACATCCTTCTTGTTCTTTGGCGGTGGCAATTCCTAAATAGCTTTGATGTTTGACGGGTCTAGCTCCATACCATGGCGGTTGACAATGAAACCAAGCAACTTCCCAGCAGGTGCTTCGAAAGCACATTTTGTAGGGTTCAACATCAAATTGTATTTTCAAAGTCAGTCAAAATACTTCCTCACGTCTGCTATGTGATCTGAACTTCTCTTAGATTTGATGATAACATCATCCACGTACACCTCTATTTCTTTGTGTACCATGTCGTGGAAAAGAGTCGTCATGGTCCTCAAGTAGATAGCTCCAGCATTCCTCAAATCGAATGGCATCATTTTGTAACAATATATCGCCCATGGCACGATAAAGGCTGTCTTTTTAGCATTCTCTTCGTCCATACAAATTTGGTGACATCCTGCGAAGAAATCCACAAAGGATTGGAGTTCATGCTTGGCGCAGTTGTCTTCCTTATATATATGTTTGGCAATGAGAAATCATCGTTAGGACTTGCTCTATTAAGATCTCGATAGTCAGCACACACCCTAACTTTTCCATCCTTCTTCGGAACTGCAAAATATTGGCTAACCAGGTCGGGTACTCAACCACTCGAAGGACCTTAGCTTTGATTTGCTTTGTAACCTCCTCCTTTATCTTTAGACTTATATATGGCTTGAATTTCCTAAGCTTCTGCTTTATCGGTGGACACAAGTACGACTCGATGGCTCGAATAATTATTTCAAAACAAAACACTGAAATGTCTTAAATGCCCAAAAACAATTTTAAAATAAATCTTGTTATTTCTGCCAAAGCCGCCAAGGTACTCGGAGAGCCCCGGATGATGCACCAGTCCAGTTTTTGAGAATAGCTTATTCTCTCACGGTCTGAATGGTAAGGTCTTCCTCCTCCTCCTCCTCTAATATTGCGGTGCAGTCCATATCTTCTTCGTCCAGAAACAGCTTCCTCATACCAACAAAATCTTGTCTTCCTCGGATCCCCAAATCACATCACTCTGGCGGAATATCGGTGCGCCACGATGGTGTCCAATCCTGGTATTCTTGCACAGTATATTCATACCCGAGACCAAAGGTTATGCCATGATATTGTGGTCGTATGGGTTCTATGATCCCTTGAAGCTTTCGGCCAAGACCTTTGCCTGGTTTATATCCGAACCACATCAATATGCTTTCAATCTTGTTGCTCCACCATTGATCCTTCTCAATTATGTTTATATGCTCAATGCGATGCTAAGTTTCTCCACCCAATTTCCTCATGTTCTCGATTACTGGCATGGTCTGGTTGGTGTTGATAGGGTTGCTTCCATCCCTGTGAATAATTATCTCTTGATCTATTCGATCTTCACAACCTGGTGCAGAGTAGAAGCGTCTGCCACAGCTGCGTGTATCCATTGGCATCCAAATAACAAGTTGTAGGTGGAGGATATGTCTAGCACTTGGAATTCGACATCAAACCAAGTCGGGCCCATCCGCAGATCAAGGTTGATTTCTCTAATAGTGGCTCTGTGAGATCCATGGAACACTTTCACATTCATGCTTCCCATCCGTATCTCATGCAGGACTTTACCAAGTCTTTTCAGAGTAGTCAACGGGCATATGTTCGTGCTCGAACCTCCATCTATAAGGAACCTGACAATGAACTTGTCTTTAAATTGCACAGTGATATGCAACGCTTTGTTGTGACTCAACCCTTCTGGCGGTAGCTCGTCTTCATGGAAAGTAATCTTGTGACTCTCTAGTACATGTCTTACCATGTTAGCCATCTCCCTACTAGTAATACCGGCAGGCACATAAGCTTCACTTAATACTTTCATCGAGGCATTCTTGTACGCATTTGAATTTTGCAACAACGACAAGAAGGATATTTGGGCGGGAGTCTTGTTCAGGTGATCAATAATAGAGTACTCTTTCTCTTATACATTCCTCCAAAGATCATCAGTTCAATGATAGGTGTCTTAGATTTAGTTTCTTTGCTTGTTCCTCAAAGATTCTCAGGTGTATAAACTTCGCTAGTTCTGGTCATACTTTGCGCAACACCTGTCTCCTTCTTGACTTTCCCTTTTCTTCTTGCCTCCGATACATAAACACATGGGATGACATCAATCTTATACGACGGTGTGGGAGCTACCATCACAGTGAAAGGCGTAGCTACTTCGACCACAAATGGTTCTTGGGATTGCACTACAATCGGTGAGGGGGTGACCGGAGATGTTTTAGGAGCATCCCACTCTCAAATAAGCCTGATGGATCCCTCCTGGTGCGGCTTCCTTTGCATGTATAACTTTGCTGTCGATCAGTGTTTGAATCTTGTCCTTCAACATGCGGCATTCCTCAATGGTATGACCCTTCTTGCTTGAATAATAGGCACATGTTTTGTTGGGGTTAACCCACTAGGGAGGCTTCTCAATAGCAATAGCAGGAACAGGGGTGATATGACCAGCGGCCTTTAAGCTCTCATACAGTTGGGCTATGGGTTCAGCGATCAGGGTGTATTGTCTGGGAGCTCTGCGGTCAAAGTTTGGTCGTGGCTTTGGGTAGTTTTGGCGGGCGGGAGGAGGTGAATGGTATTATGCAGGTTGGGTGTTATAGGAATGGTAGGTAGTAGCAGGGTATTGGTATTTCGGAGGTGAGGGTTGATATGTGGGTGGAGGTGTTTGGTATGTAAGGGGAGACTTAGGGCCCTAGGCTACCATCACGGCACCCATTTCTTACTTTTTCGAGATACCTCGTGATTGCAAAGCTTTGTTTGTGGCTTGCAGTGCCTCGAAATTAGTCACCATCTCGCTCTTGATTCCTTCTTCTATCCTTTCTCCTAACTTGATGATGTTTGAGAACTTGTGATTCTCGATAACCATCAACCTTTCATAATATTGCGGATCCTGAGCTCTAACAAATAACTTGTTAATTTGTTCTTCTTCGAGTGGTGGCCTCACCTTGGCGGCCTCTAATATCCAACGTGTACCATATTCACGGAAGGTTTTTGTCAACTTCTTCCTAAGATTTTGGATATAGAAAATATCTAGCAAGTTCTCTATATCGAACCTGAATCTGTCCATGAAAGTCCGATGCCATGCTCACCCAATTCTCCCACTTCATGTGATTCTGGCTGATATACCAATATCATGCATCTCCTGTAAGACTTCTCATGAACAGTTTCATGTGGATTTGTTTATTATTGCCCACTCCCACAAGCTTGTCACAGTAGGTTCTCAGATGCACCTTAGGATCACCAGTGTATCAAACATCTCGAACTTGGGAGGTTTGTAACCCTCCGGCAGTTCTACATCCGGCCGAAAACCACCTCGCACCTACGAATCTAGGCCTGAGCAGTCCTTTCCGCTTTTGCACTCCATCACTCGCATTTGCGTGTCTGCACCTGCGGCCAAACCCTTCACAGGTGCGATGACACCAAAACAACAGTGCTTCAGAAATGCACAAATTCAAAATTTGTTCTGGATTCAATCCGAATCACACCCGGGGCCCCTGACCCTGTCTTAATATACCAACAAGTTCCAAAACACATAACGGACCTACTCGAGGCCAAAAATTCCTTCAAACAACATCGGTTCAATGAATCATAACCCAATTCAAGCCTATTAAATCTATTAACTTCCGAATTCCAAAACTAATATCGATTCATACCAAAACAACTCCGATTGACTTCAAAATTTGCACACAAGTCAGAAATGGCATGAAGGACCTATTCCAACTTCTGGAATTAGATCCGACCCCCATATCAATAAAGTCAACTCCCGGTCAAACTTCTCAACCATCCAAACCTTCAACTCTCTATCTTTCTCTATTTTAAGCCGAAACAACCTACGTACATCCAAATCAACACTTGGACACGCTCCTAAGTCCAAAATCACCATACTATTGGAACCGTCAAGACTACATTCTAGAGTCGCCTACTCAAAAGTCAAACTACAGTCAACTCTTTGAACTTAAGCCTCCAACTTAGGGACTATGTTTCCCATTACACTTCGAAACACACCTGAAACAAAAAACAAACACTCCAGCAAGTCACATAATCATAATCTAGCATAGAGGAGGTAATAAATAGGAGATCGAGGTTAAAATACTAACAACAACCGGCCGGGTCGTTACATCCTCCCCTTCTTAAGACAAACGTTCGTCCTCGAACGAGTATAGAGACATTCTTGAAGTGGTGAAAAAATGAGGATAATGGGCTAAGCATATCATGCTCGGTCTCCCAAGTCGCCTCCTCGACTGACCTCTCCACTAAACATTCACTGAAGCAATGTTCTTTCACCTCAACTTTTGGACCTGCCTGTGAAAAATGGCCTTGAACTCGTCAACATAAGACAAATCCTTGTCCAACTAGACTGAGCTATAATCTAACACATGAGACAGATCACCGTGGTACTTCCGGAGCACAGAAACATGGAATGCTGGATGAACTGCTGCTAGACTAGGTGGCAGTGAAAGCTTGTAGGCCATCTCTCCAATCCTCTCAAGAATCTTAAAAGGTCCGATATACCTAGGGCTGAGCTTGCTCTTCTTCCCGAACCTCATAACACCTTTCATGGGCAAAACCCGAAGTAAGACCCGCTCCCCAACCATGAATGCAATGTCGCAAAGCTTCCGATCCGAATAACTCTTCTATATAGTTTTGGCTGTGTGAAGTCGATCTTGAATCAATTTAACATTTTCCAAAGCATCATGAACCAGGTCAGTACCCAATAGCCTAGCCTTGCCTGACTCAAACAAACCCACTGGAGACCGACACCGCCTCCCAAACAATGCCTCTTACGGGGCCATCTGAATGCTCGACTGGTAGTTGTTATTATAGGCAAACTCAGAAAGCGGCAAGAAGCATATCCTCCAATATCTGAATAGTGCACTCGAACTGTCCTTCAATCTGAGGGTGGAATATTATACTCAACTCAACCTGTGTGCCCAACTCTCGCTCTATGGCCTTCCAGAAATGCGATGTATACTGCGTACCCTGGCCAGGGATGATGGATACCGGTACGCCATAATGTCGGACAATCTCGCGAATATAGACCTGAGCCAGCTGCTCTGAATAATAAGTAGTCACCACGGGAATGAAATCAGCCGAGTTGGTCAAACTATCGACAATCACCCATTCTGCATCAAACTTCTTCTAAGTCCGTGGGAGACCAACAACAAAATCCATAGTAACCGGTTCCCATTTCCACTCTAGAATCTCTAGCCTCTGAAGCTATCCACTTGGCCGGTGATGCTCATGCTTCACCTGCTGACAATTTAGGCACAAAGCTACAAACTCCACTATGTCTTTCATCATACTCCTCCACCAATAGTGCTACCTCAAGTCCTGATACATCTTAGCGGCACCTGGATGAATGGAGTACCACGAACTGTGGGCCTCCTGAAGAATCAACTCGCGCAAACCATCTACATTGGGCAAACATAGCGGGCACTACATCCGTAACACACTGTCATCGCCAATCCCCAATAGTGACCTCCTTGGCATCATCGTGCTGAAACGTGTCCTTGAGACAAGAAAATGGGGGTTGTCATTGTCACGACCCAACCTAGAGGGCCCGGGGCCGCGACATGAGCACCGGACCCTGCTTGTAGAGTGCCGGCAAACCCTTCGTCTGACTTCCCTTATTACTTATACATGTCGTGTTCACGTGGATGGCAAGTGATAATATAACAACTGATAGCATCCTAGGAAGCTCAACTATATTCAAGGACAAGAATTAAGCTTTTGGAATCTCAAAGAGGGCCTTTAACAAGATGTCAAGTTAAAGAGTTGCAAAACAAGGTCATTATACTTCAAATGTAAATAAAGAAGCTTTTAATTGTGGAGGACGAGCTCAAGCCCAAAGGAGATGAATTGTACAAGTTTTACAATTATTTAGTGGCCCAAATTGAAGTCCAAGAGGAGGAAGATTGGGTCCCGAATTCGGCCCTTTGAATCTTGCAAATGGGCACCTAGAAGAGCCCAAAATAAGCTTAAATGAGGTCCAAAAGGGGGTCTATGAAAACTAGCCCAATTGGAGTCCAAACTAATGGCCCAAACTAGTATTTTTAAGGCCCAAATCTGCCCCAAAGGGATTTGGCCGCCCCTTACCTACCCCCTACCTAATTTTGTGACTTTTCTTATTTCTTAGAAATCACCCTACCTAATTTTGATGACTTTTTTTTACCCCTTAGCAACCCCTACCTAATTTTGAAGACTTTTGTTACCCCTTAGCAACCCCCCCTACCTAATTTTAAGGATTTTTACTCCTATAAATAAGGAGTTCTTCTCATTCATTTAGAACTACATTATTGAATAAGAATATCATACTTGAGAGTTCTTTTGAACCTTTGTTACTTATGCTTTGAGATTTATCTTTCAACCTTTTTACTTGTTCATAGTTCAAGGTAGTAAGATTACTTCTCTATTGTGATATCTTTGGTTCCTTTGAGGTATTCTTAGAAGGCGATTAATTCTAGATATTAATTGTTGTCTCGAGTTACTCTTAAAGCGGTCAAGATCCGAATCTATTATTTGATTTGATCTTAGGTAAAGGCGTTTGATTTCTTCAATAAATCACAACGTTGTTGCTTAGATCTTGTCAAGGCTATAGAACTTGTGTTCTTGGAAGTTCCTGGAATTCTTTCCTTGAATTTTCCCATATCCTTTATTTTCTGTACTTTAATTCTAGTTGTTCAATTCCTTATTGTTATTGCTTCCGCATTTACTTCTCAAATTCTTACTCTAGTTTGGATTCCCGACCTTGTTGCTATCAAGTGGTATCAGAGCGGTTCTATCAAGGTTTCGTTCTTGATAATTCTGGGGATTTCTTAAATACTAAGAGCAAAAG
>MCJB01032964.1:0-65173 GCA_002018475.1 Nicotiana obtusifolia | reverse complement strand
TACGGAATACATCTTGAGAGAGATACATGAGGGAGCCTGTGGCAATCATTCAGGCTCCGACTCATTAGTTCGAAAAATAATCCGGGCTGGTTATTATTGGATCGACATGGAGAAGGACGGGAAGGAGTTCGTGCGCAAGTGCAGCAGATGCCAAAGACACGCGCCGATCATCCACCAGCCGGCTGAAACGTTGCATTCGGTCTTGTCTCTATGGCCGTTCATGAAATGGGGAATGGACATAGTAGGCCCACTTCCTCGAGCTCCAGGTAAAGCTCAATTCATCCTCTTTGTAACTGACTATTTCTCTAAGTGGGCAGAAGCGCAGGCTTATGAGAAGATCAGAGAGAAAGAAGTGATCGATTTCATTTGGGATCACGTCATCTGCCGATTTGGAATGCCTTCCGAGATCGTGTGCGACAATGGAAAGCAGTTCGTCGGCAGCAAGATAACCAAGTTCTTTGAAGATAATAAAATCAAAAGAATATTAACAAACAAGACCATACTTCAAAACCTGAAGAAAAGGTTAATCGATGCCAAAGGAAGGTGGAGAGAGGTGTTGCCCGAGATCTTATGGGCGTACCGGACAACTGAAAAAACCAGTACCGGAGCCACGCCTTTCTCTTTAGTTTATGGAGCCGAAGCCTTGATTCCGGTCGAGGTGGGCGAACCGAGTGCCCGGTTTCAATATGCAACCGAGAAATCCAACCAAGAGGCTATGAACACTAGCTTAGAGCTCTTGGATGAGAGAAGAGAGGCTGCCTTAGTACGGATGGCAGCCCAGAAGCAGAGGATCGAAAGGTACTACAATCGTAGAACCCGACTTCGACACTTCAATGCAGGGGACTTGGTACTCAGAAGGGTCACCCTCAATACTCGAGATCCTAGCGAGGGAAAACTGGGACCGAACTGGGAAGGCCCTTACAATGTGCTGAAGATCACCGGGAAGGGATCCTACAAGCTAGGAACTTTGGATGGTAAAGAGCTGCCAAACAACTGGAATGTAAGCCACTTGAAGAAATACTACTGCTAAGGTATCCTTTTTACTGTCTTTACATTTCTTTATCGATACTAACCTATGCAGGACAAATCAACCTCGGGAAAAGGATCACCAAGCGAGAAGGCTGAAAGCACGCGCTGCACTCTTTTTCCCTTCGACCGTTTTTGTCCCAATTTGGGTTTTTCGGCAAGCGGCAAGGTTTTTAATGAGGCAGCATATATGACGTGCTACTATGTTGAATCTAAGCAACATTCATTTTGTCCAAATCGACTTCGAGGGGCCGAGATAAAGATCGCTAGGAATCAATGTAAGGGTCAAACGGCCGGAGGAGCCGTACCCTAGTAGAACGATCTAACTCGCCTCCGACCGACAAAATGTACTATTGCTCAAATAACGACAAGATTATTTGATACCTATATTGTTTTATCAAACCTAAGGGTTTTTCTTGTTGTTATATTGCAAACGATCGATGCACGTTAAAACCCAGGGGAAGTAAGACCTAACAAGGCAAACTCTGAAATCGGTTAATCAGGCTAAGGCCCCTTCGAAGCTAGCAAAGCACTAAGGGAATTAAGACCGGTGTGGTCAAATCAAATTACGGCCAAGGCCGAACCTAATGAAATTTCCTTACTTGGTCAAGTCTAATTACGGCTAAGGCCGAACCATATGAAATTTCTTACTTGATCAAATCAAATTACGGCTAAGGCCGAATCAAATGAAAATGAAATTCTTACTTGGTCGAACTGATTTACGGCTAAGGTCGGATGATAGGAAAATCCGTACTTGATCAAACCAATTCACGGCTAAGGCCGAATCAATTCAAAACTTCACATTCGACCTAAGTTCGAATAAAAAACCAAACTTCGGGTTGAAGTTTAAGACCGAATTTATCTGATAAGGGTCCAAAATTCTTGCTAAGGCATGATCTCGATCCCTACGAATTTAAGGGTTAAAAATAAAGCAATCGATGACTTGAACGAGGCCAAGGCCAAATCGAGTATCGCTTTGAACAAAGCTATAACCTAAACGATTTTTGATATGTTTTGGGTTTATTTCAGGATCAAAGCCAAGTTAATTGTTGATAAAACATTTATGATTTTATGCCAAGACAACGTATTATAGTACATAACAGCTGAAGAATAAAGGGCGAATTTATATATATGTTCAATCGTACAAGGAGGGGCAATTACATGGTTCAAGCAAAAGGAAATAAAGTCAGCATCAATCGGAACCATCCTCGAACTCTTCCGGAAAGGTTTTTCTTCTCATTTCATCTTCGGCTTTGGTTGCCTCAGCTATGTCGGAAGATAGGTCGAGACCACGGGCTTGGAGCTCCTCGAGGATAGTAAGGCGAGCTTGGCACTGAGTATATTCAATCAGTGCCTTCGACTGCTCGTGAGCCACCTCGGCGTCGGCCTTATACTGGGCTATCAGATCATCAGCCGTGGCCTTAGTGTCGGCAATCTCCGCTTGTGCCTCCTGAAGTCGGGTGGATAAGGTCATTTGGTCGAGGCCGAGTGATTCAATTTCGAGGCGTTGAAGTTCGCTGTCTTTGAGCAAAGACTCGATTCGCTCTTGAAGAATCGTTTTTTCTGCACTTAGGTGTTCAGCTTGTGTTTTTCACCGACTCAACTCGACCTTGGATTCACTGAGTTCGGCTTGGAGCAGATCCGATCGTCTGTTCATCTGCTCCATCCGATCGACACAGGAGGCATACTCCTTCCTTAAGGATTTTAGCTCAGCCCGGAAACCTGACACCCGATCCTCGAGTTGTCGACGTCGATCCAGCTCTTGTTCCATCCCTTCCTTGATACGAAGGAACATCTCATGGTAAAGCACCGAAGACTGCAAACAAATCAAGCCAGAAATTGTTAGTGTGAGTTTCGAAGTCAGAATATTAACACAAGAGTAAAACGAATAAGAGGACATACTCTGTTCGATGCCTGTTGGGCTTCGTTGAATAGACAAGCCCAATTCACAGCATTCATGGCGGCCCGGTCTTCCTTCGTCACTAAGCTGTGAAGGTAGCTTGCTATGCCTACCGGGGGGCCCAGCGCCCGAGCGTCTTCAGGGATGGTGAAAGTTAGTGCCCTCTTTTGCTCAGGGTCCAAGCTCGGTGCAGGAAATTTGTCAACTAGTTTAACACCGGCCGACATCCTGCTTGACTCGGCCGGGGGACTCTTTCTTGGGACATCGAGACCTAAGGTATCGGCCGATGGCACCCCGTTAAATTATTCCTCGAAGGTCCCCGCCATGGCCGGTATTCCACCCGGTGTCTGTGCCCAAGCGTTTTGGGTCTCCTTCAAAGACGACTCGGAGAAGGAGGGCGAGTGAGCCATTCCGGGAACATCGGAAGGCTTTTGCACCGGGGCTGGCGTCTCAGTTTGATCTCCGACCCTTGCCCCCGCGTCATCTTGAGAGGCATCAACTTCTTCCGCTACTGGCTCGGGGACTCTTCGAGCAGACTTGCGACGCACAAGCTCAGAACTTTCCTCCTCCTCAGAGTCGTCACTCGGAGTAAAAGCGGGATCGGTGACGGCGACTTTTCGGGCCAACATTTTTCTTCTCCCCTTTTTCTTATCGGGCTCGGCCTGTTCGGGAGCCTCTTTCCTTTTCTTCCCTCTTTCCTTCACCGACATGGGAAGGGGTCGAGGAACTGCCCCACCAGTAGCTGCCGATCTCAACTCGGCATCCTTCGAAAGACCTGCAAAACATATTTCCAAGGTTAAGTGTTGATGTCGATTTACTTTGAAGATTTGAACCAAAGGAACTTACCATGATTCTTGGCTTCCCAAAGTCCTTTTGAGATCTCCCTCCAGGCGCGTTCGGAGTAAGTTCGTTGGGCCACAACCTTCCTGACCCAGTCCTTCAAATCCTTAATCGCGGCCGGAGATTGGGAAACGGCTACACATTAAAAGCCTCGGTTACACATTGAAGAACAATATCAAAAAGAAGATATATGAAGTAACACTTACGTTTCGGATTCCATTTCTCGGGAAATGGCATGCAGTCAGCAGGAATCAGGTCGGAGGTCCTAACTCGGACGAATCTACTCATCCATCCCCGATCCCTATCCTCATCGATGCTCGAAAAGGGAGCCTTGCTGGCCCGTCGAGCCAGTTTGATCAGGCCCCCTCGGAACATTCGGGGCTGTATAGTCGAAGTACATGGTCGAGGGTAAAAGGGTGTCCACCCTCGACCTTATCTACAAAGAAACGAAAGAGATAAACTATGCGCCACATGAAAGGATGGATCTGACCTAAGGTGACCTCGTACCTCCTACAAAATTCCACAATAAGGGGATCCACAGGCCCTAATGTAAACGGGTAGGTATACACGCTGAGATACCCCTCTACATGTGTGGTGATGGCTTCATCCGGGGAAGGAATCACCACTTCTTTATCAGCCCAGTGGCACTCCGCCTTCACCCTCTCGATATGTTTAGAAGTGATTGAACTAACATAGTCCGAAATGGGTTCGCCTCGGCCAGGCACTGATGAGGCCTTCTCGACCTTAAAATCAGTACCGATGTAACACCCTGTGGGGATGAAAGCCTTCAATGGAGGTTCCGCTGAAGGCTCTTCAGTATGAACCGTCTCAGCCTCATCGATAGACTGGGCTGGGGAGTTTTGCCTTAAAGGAACCGACTTAGAAGTTTTTGCCATTAAAACAGTAGAAGCAAGAACTAAGGGAAATTTAAGAAGGTTTTAAGTGTTTTTTTTTTGGAGAATAGGATCAAGGAAGGAGATCGGAAGAAGCAGTTTTGTTAACAGAGTGAAAGTAAAGAAGTTAATCCATGGTGAAAGGGATTATTTATACTTTACCAAAGGCGGAGACACCAAGCACGAGGCAACCAGGCATTAAATGCACGCATTAAATGCCTGCAACAGGTACAATGTTCTGAAGACAGGACCTGTGATGATTGCCTACATTGGCAATCGCGTACGTCACAGTTTTTCCGTCACGCCTAGGTTTCTTTTGAATATATTAGTTGATGACTCTGCCTACGTGTCGTGATCAATGCATATATCGGTTACTTGCCCCACGAGATCGGAGGGCGAAAATTCATATCGTTTCTTGTCCTTACTCTCCAATAAACGAGGGGACTATCTGTATTGGGTCGGATGTAATCAAATGAAATCGGGTCGGATATAACTAAATGAAATCGGGTCGGTCACAATCAAGGGAAGACAGGACGGATAAAGTATGAGGCCGAACTACCTCGGTCCGGGATCAAGAAGTCGGGCACGCAGGTTGGAGCAGCCGAGACGAGACGACCGATATGGTTGACCGAGGAACACTTAGAGATTGAGGATCGGCCTCGAACCGTGTATCTCGCCATTCACCGGGTATCTCGCCAGGAGTAATTATCTCAAGTTTTCAACCATTATAGCCGTTATGCCACGATTTAAGGAGATTCAATCCCGTATTTAAGGGGATTTATCTTGTAATTAGTTACCTACCTTATTTGGAATTCTTATTTTTGCCTATAAGAGGCGTTTTCATTCACCATTGTAAGACACAACATTCTCAGAACTCAAGTTAATATATTTTGGCTATTTGTTATCACATCTACTGTTCTCCAATACTACATTCACTGTTCATCAAGATATTTTCCCATTTCTTATAGTTCATCGTCAATTCGCGGTTTGATTGTCCTTTTCTTATTATAATATTTTAATTGCTTTTGTCATATTTTTATTTAGTATCAAACTGGTTCACGGATCCTTAGCACTACGAACAAATTCAATTGTTATCCGGTTTTAAGGGTAAACAATAATAATAACAGATTATCCTACTACAAGGGGGAGATTGAACCTAAGATCTCAAGATTATGGGATCTGAACTTTTCTTATTCGGTTAAAATTTATTAGGAAAAGAAATATTGAAAAAATATTTAGGAAAAGAAATTAATTACGGGAAAAACTCTTCAGTAATTGACAAGGTATCTATGCGTACGTACTAATTTTTTCTTATCCTATAAGTCATAAAGAAGTCTTTTCCACAATACTTTAGTTTAATAGTATATTTTCCATTCTAGCTATATCCTTACTAGGATATGTCGTGGACTTAATTTAATTGTTATTGATGAGAAATTCAAAAGTATGGCGTTTGATATTCTTTTTTAAGTAATAAATCATGATACTCCTGTTATTTTCTTAGGAGAATATACATAGGATAAAATTTTATTATGGATAAATTGTAATAATCAGCCGATATACATACATAATACAGAAAAATTTATACGAACAAACAATACTGTCCAATAACAATACAAAAGAAATTATGTAATATGTACTACAACTATTTTGTTTCAATTTATGATAGAACTAGTCTTTAGGGTACATGTTGCGTATGTACCTCGTATTTATGAGTACAATATTTTAAACAAATTACATTAATTTTAAAATGAAAGTTATTTTTGAGTTATTGTAAAAGAAATTTAAAGAAAAAGGTATAAGTGTTGTAAAATAATAACTATTATATCCTATTTATCTAATTACTCAATTTAGGAAGAAATTTTGCTTTATGTATTTTCCTATAATATGCAGTATTATGACTGTGCTGTTATTTTATGACTCATATATTACATATTTAGCTTCAATTTTTATATACTTTTACTTATGTAAGGTGCGTAACTTTCGGAAAAGTTCAAATATTTACATTAGTGCTCAATTTGATGTGTTTATTTCAGTTGAAGTGGTAGAATCTAAATAGAATTTAAAGTTTTAGTATTAGGACTTCCTATCTCATTCAAATTAGGAAGGATTCAATAACTAAAATTTAGTTAGATTTCAAAGTCCTAAGAATTAGTGAAATAATTAAATGACTATTTTGTCTAGGGTGAAACTTATTATTAAATGATAGAAAGGCGAATGACATTTCGCAAACGAGTTCGTGCTTTTAATATATATATATATATATATATATATATATATATACATACATGATTGCTTGTGTGAAACCCTAACCGAAGATTATTGCAGACAAGATATCATGCCAAAATTTTGTTATATATCTGATAATTAGTATTACTAGTTACTAGTTACTAGTTAGTAACGGGGTAGATAAGGAAAGCCGTTACACTTGCAGCAGTTAAAAACAGAAATAAAAGATATACGTAAACTAAATACCCTCTTGTTATAGCACTTGTAAGAAATGAACCTGCCTCTTGTTAGAAAACTAATTTTATTGATATTTAATGGTTTTTTCCTTCATGAGTCAGGAAAAAGAAAACATGAAACCACCGTTCCAGAAGTTCTACATGTATAGTAACATCCAAATAATGCAGTTTTAGTAATCTTTTATCTTTTTTATCAATTTACAGGACCACCGACGACTAGTCCAAAAAAACAAAAAAAAAAAAACAGAAAATAACAAACACTAATAAAGATGAATCACCAACTACAAGTACCTGGTCCTGCTAGAGATAGACCCACAAGAAATAGCTAAGTTGTTTTTCTCTCTTATTCTTCCAACTTGAATCGCATGTACAAGGTCTATTGGGGAAATTAATTCAAAACCTAGTTAGCTAATTTTGAAGTTCTATTGATTGGGAAAATATACTCTGTGGTCCAGAATTTGTCTCATTTGTTCAGTATGGTCCTAAAGTAGAACGGTTTGAAATTAATTGAGATAGCTAAGGCCAAATGTTTCAATAAAATTGACAGATACCGAATTAAAAGAACTAAATGTGGATTTCACGTCCAAACTTGGTAATCATATTGCATCTTTGGAAATATTTCTCATTCTTTCACAAAGAATTCGGTTGCAGTAAAATTCAATGAAGAAATGGTGATTTGTGGCAAATATGTTAATAGTAGAGCAATTAAGACAAAAGGATATATTTAGGCATAGATATATTCAGGCATAAACGGGATAAATATCTTGTGTTTTAAGAAAGTTGGACATAATTAAATCTTTTGGTCGTGTGAAATGCTCAAATTCAAAGAGATTTGTTGTGATGATATATTGGACACCAACCTAAGCTTCATGAAATATCAAGTCGGACAAATATAACTCCTTTTTGTTATCTTAATGGAGGATGTTTCTTTATTTCTATTTGGACCATATATATAGTAGCAGTGAATACTAATTACCTATCTACATTTGATACGTTAATATCAAGTGTACTGATTTGTTAGTTCAATAAATGCCATGAATTTTGAACCACACACACGTACTATATATATATATATATATATTCCCTCAGTTAACTCTTACTTTTCACGTTTCGTTTTTCGAGAGTTAATTAAATTAATTTTTAAAGCTAAATAGTATTAAATTTTTTTAATATTTTAAACTTAAAATTTGAATATTCGAAAATTATATGAAAAGTACTATAATTTATAATTGTTCTCAATCATTATGGTGAAAAAATACATGTTAAAATATCGGTCAAAATTTATATAGTTTGACTCTCGAAAAGCAAAACATGAAAAGTAAAAGTGAGTATATATATACACACACACTAAATATAGTCTATATTACATCCTTTTCAGATTTTTGCACATATTTTTTAAGAAGTAAATTTATAGCAATTAGTATAAGAGTATTTTCGTACGTTGAATACATATCACTCTTTAAACATTTCACTGGGAAAAAGGTAAAAATGATTTCTTATTTTTCTAAAACATCAAATATTTAAATTTGATCAAACAAATTTACTTTGTCAAGACGAATAATATTTGGTAAGGAATAAAGTATCGGTTTTACGATTAGGAAGTATGAATTAATTGTACAGGTAGATATTTTCAAGCTGCGCTTTCAATTAAAAATATTCAAATGATAAAAAATAGAAAATAAAGCTTTAGGATGTAATACCAAAATTGGTGTGGGGCTTTAAAAAGTCTAGGAATCACCACAAATATGTTGAAGGGGTCAGCTCCAATTATCCTTGGATCAGACCACTTCATTTAATTGGTCCCTCTAAGCCCCCTTACCCCTTTACTTCCTCTCCAACTCATGAAATACTGACAATAGACTTCTTTGCTTCTGCTTTAGCCTTCTACTCTTTTTTCTTCCAAACCCTCATTTCTAGCTTTTTGTTCATTTTCACACAAACACGTACAGAAATATCCATGGAGAAAACAGACAGAGAAACTCGTGATTTCATGAACGTGGAGTCCTTCTCGCAGCTACCCTTTATTCGACCAGCACCAGCTAAAGAAAAAGCCATTAGGCTTTTTGGCAAAGAATTTGGTGCTGCTTGTGACTCCATGGCTGCAACAGATGGCTCAGAATCGACTGAAACAAACCCTAGCCAAGAAGAAATCAAAGACCATATTAGCAACAACAGTGAGAGCAGTCGAAAATTCGAGTGCCATTATTGTTGCAGGAATTTCCCGACTTCACAAGCTCTAGGAGGACATCAAAATGCTCATAAGAGAGAACGCCAGCACGCTAAAAGAGCGCATCTTCAATCTACAATGGTACACGGTGCTTTAGCAGAGGCAAATATTTATGGAATAATGAATTACCATCGTCTTGGTAGTGCGCCAACAGCAGCTTATCATCATCACTACACAACCAACAATATTAACAGTGCTACTAGGTTTTATGGAAGCCACCACCATGTTAATAGTACCTCTTATAATTCTCATCAAACTCCTATAAATGGAAGTCCTTTAGCTTTATGGAGGATTCCTGCAGCAACTAGTGTTCATCATACTTCTTCGTCTTCGTCTAATTTTGGCCGTGAACGATCGATGAATATGCAGCCATTGCCCGTATTTGCTGCTAATAATGAGGATTTCAAGCCTTCTCCAATCATCAACAGCTCAAGTTCTCAAAGAGGGTTCGGATATGAAACAAAGGCCGGAGTTAAAGATCGTGTGAGTTTAGATCTACACTTGTGAATTACTTGTACTCTAGTACTAAAGGTAATTAAAATTCTTTAATCCTGAGAACCAAAGTTTCTGTTTTTCTCCATCAGTTCATGCAGGAAATTTAAAGCTTTTGTTATTCACAGACAATTTTAAGAATTACCACTGCTTTAATTAGCCTGCCTCCTTGAATTTTCAGAAAGAAGAAGACGTTATGTAAGTGAAGTGATTTTAGTATATGAATTCTCTCTTATCTCTTCTTTTTCTTTTCTCAAATGCAGTAGAGAAGCAAGTGAACATCCATGAAATGGCTAAATTCTTGAATCTGACCCACTAAAGATTTGCTAGAACTTAAAATATAATTATAAATAATCGTGAATAATAAGTGAAATTAGTAACCTGCAATATATAGCAAGGTTTTCTGCTGCAACGGGTGCGTTGATAGGGTACTTTTAACACCCTATAAGTGTATATTAAATTATGGCATGCATATTTAAGGAGAGTGGCGTGGCCAAAACACCATCCCAAAATTAAATCCATAATCTCAAGAAAATACCTTAGAGAATGAAATGTGGGGAAAAATTGATGAGGTTAGGTGTTTTTTTGCATAAAATGTATAAAGAAAGAAAACGTCAGGTAGTTCTGGTAATTATAACAGCTTCACATACTTTAATGAACATTCTTCCTCTTCTTCGTCTCGTTTATATGAGAGATTTAAGTGTACATGCATAAAGCTGTACCTATCAGACGTTAAATCATCTGCATAGAGATTGGTTAGGGATTTATGACGATAAGGGGTTCACAAAACGGAAAATGTCAAGTTTAAAGGCTTGAAATATTAGCGACTTTAGTGTCAAGATGATAAGGAGTTGAAAGACAAGAATACCAAATTTAGAGGCTTGAAATACTAATGTTTGTAACGCGAGTACATGTTTTACCGTAAAAAATGTGGTGAAATAGTAAATGTTCCTTTGTCCTTAGCCAATAGTTTCGGATGAACTCTGGAATTGGATTTCTTTTGTAACGAGCGCTAAAACCCCCTTATCAGTGGGCTTCCTACGGCGGCGTATCCTAATTAATTAGGCCTGTCCGTTTCGAACATAGATGCCTCGAAAAACGAAAATATTGGAAACTAATTCAAAGTTATAGTAGAAAACTTTAATTGTTTAGAATTTAATTTATTTAATTTATTTTTAAATAGGAGTTGTAAACATAATTAATATAGGAATATGTTTTTCTATATTTTAATTAAAATAAATTTCATACTATTATAAATAAATTATAATTCATATTAATAGCTTATTTTATGTGTGGAGATTTATAATAAAATATTCTGCTTCAGAAAAGAAGCCATATTTCCAAAACAACGAAGGGACTATTTGGAACATGACAGAACTATATAGAATATATATATCGAATTTCAAGTCCAGAAATAACATCTTTCCCAATTTTTGTCCCTCCTTTTCTCTTATTTGGGACACCGTAAATATCTGTCGGTGCTGGGAATCTTACCCAAGATTAGTCATCTCCTACTATTAAAAACTGATTGTCCAATTTAAGTGCTACAGTTCGTCGATTTACCTTTCTAGTTTCTAGTAAGATAAACCTTTATTTGTATAGGGTACTCGTGTTTGAGCTAACCCGAGATAGTTTAAAGGGAAAAAAGTAAAAGCTACTAAGAAATATATGTGTACTATTTAGTTTTCTCTCTAATCCATAGCCAAACTTGTGACTATCTTCCACTACTGCAGATGCAACTTAAAGAACAGGGAGGTAGTTGGGGGGTGGGGTGGAGATTAGAGGAAAATGATGATAACACAAGGACTTGATAAGCAACGATCCATTTCACAGGTTCGCGACTTTGACAGAATTCATTGTCTTAGAGTCGAACTCTATATACATATTTATTTATTTTTAGTTGCTATCTCAACTTAGAACCCATGTTGTCTAAACCTTTTGATTCTGCAACTGTGTTGATGTATATTAAAGCAGTTGATACTCGTTTCGTTTCACTTTATGTGGTGGGATTCATATATAGTATGCGTGTCAATCTACTTACATTTGGTTTAAATTTCAATATAGACATTTCAAGTTTTTAACTATACTAATACAATTACACGAAAAGTACAATAAATCAGAATAGTGAATAATTTAAAATATTAAAGATAAACTTTCATTAAAACAGAATCATTTTAACTTCTCAGAAGGTAATAGTGGCACGTAGGGCCAGATGTACAATTTCGGATATGGGTTTCCGAAAAATTTAGTAACTTTTATTTTTTTTATTGAGAAATCTATTAAATATATAAATATCTTTGGCTGGGAGTCAAAAGTAATATCAGCTGTTGTTTCAGCGGCAAAAGGAGAAACCAGCTTAAGCTATGTTCTTGAATAACTTGTGAGGGTTCCAATATCATTATATATTTTTTAACTTCACTTTTGTTTTTTCACAAAACAACACACGCAAGTTCTTTTTTGTTTCTTTTTTTCTTTTAAATACATCCCAGCCAAACTAAAAATCTGTCTTAATTGCTGAAAGTATCATTTTTGTCAAATACTGAAAATCCATAAGGTTCAAATTATAGATTCGCCTCTAGTAACACGAACAGAAGCCAAAAGTAACATAATTTTTTTTAACCATATTTGATATTCGAAACTCAATAATTCGACTGATTTAACGACAAACTCCATTTAAGAATTAACCATTTCCTATCACACTACAGGAAAAAAGGCTTTTAGCGAGGGAAAATGCGATCGTCGAAAGTCCTGATCTGATCGCGATTAATAATTAACGGCCAAAAAATATTCGGTCGTCGCCGGTTGTTAAACACTTCGTCGTTAAAAATTTACGACCAGATTTCGGTCCGGTCATTAAAAAACATTTAGCGACAACAAGAAATCCAGTCGTTCTACCTACTTTTAGCAACCAAAATTTTCCTTCGCTAATTAGTACTCCGGTAGTGAAAACCCATAGATAAGACAACTAATCCAATTGTTAAAAGTGCATCCGGTCATTAATATGGTAATTACCATAAAGATACATAAAAACTACATAGTAATCCTTCTTTCATATACATTACACTTGAGCAACTATGAAAAAAATACAAATTGTCAATATTCATATAAAATTTCATAGATAATTACAAGAGCTAAAACCTCACATTACCAAAAATATACCAATCTAAATTGTATGACATTGTAGCATTTCACATAAATATATCTTAAATAACGCCTAAGAAAATAAAAAATATGTCTCTTTTGTGTTTCAACTTGATCTTTAACATATTCGGTTGCTGCTTATACTTGCTCTGCACTTTCTTCCTGGACAGTTTCTTCAAACTTCAGAATCTTGATCTGTCAAAAGAACAATGGTAAAACAATATACCAAGAAGAATTACATTTTCTAGAGATGAATATTCCACAAAATCCAACAGTCACTATATATAGTTCTAATAAGAATTCTTATCGTGATATCCGTTTGCAACAATGAACATATTACGGCATTAACTGTGCTTCAATCCCGAACTAGTTAGGGTCAATTATATGAGTCTTCTATATCCACTCCATTCCATTTTCACCCTTTTCTTTCTTATACTCAAACAATCAAGAATATATGATCTTCCCAAAAAGAAAAAAGCTGGCTGAAGGAGGATGCTGTTGAAAATTCAAAAAATCACCGTTGGATAAGAAGGAGGCTGGGATTTAAATTTAGATCCTATCATACCGGAACTAGTTTCTCTTGCAAACTATTCTTGAAACCAAAAAAAACTCCATTCGAGCTTGCCAAAGGCATCAATCTACCCACATCTGGTAGAAAATGAGGATTATCCTTATAATAGTTTGAACTCTAAAATATACCAGCCTGTGGGAGCCCAAAATGTACCAGTTGAAGACTTAAAATATCATCAGCTATGCAGCTCAAAGTGCACCATGCGTATTTGAAAAGTTACATATACAAACTCCACTAATGCTTTTCTTATTTTATGCTCAATTCAACCTTCATCAAAAACTAATTTCCAATAATTGTAAAGATGTACATATTGAATAATCATTGAGGTTAAGTCATAACAAACAACCTAGTAGGTTCACAACCAGTATATTCACTTAGGACGTGAAATTTGAATACGCCAAAAAACATCTTGTTGGAGATAGAGAAAAATAAACAAAGAGATTACAAGTTTACAAGATATAGGGTAGAGAGATTTTGGAAGACTGATCAGTCTCTGCAAGCTAATAGCATCTGCTAAAATTTTTGAGTTATTGGAGAAGAAACTCAAATTATCGCAAAACAATTCAGAATTTCTTTCTATTGATCTGCAAGTAGCTACAAAGTTAGTAAAGGCTCTAAAACTATAATCTAAAGCTAAGGACCTCATATGTGATTCAGGCTTAGTGTAACAATCCGACAGTCGTTTTGCTTTCTAGAATCCTGTTCCCCTAAATGAGACTCCCCGTATGTGCTTTTACTTTTTTATGACTTGCGGGTATGGTTAGTTCGGGGTTCGGAAGGGTTCGGTTGAAATTGAAACACTTGGTTCCTTAATATTGACTTAAAATGGCTAAATTTGACTTGAGTCAACGTTTTGAGTAAACGACCTTGGAATCGGGATTTTGACGGTTCCAATAGGGTCGTATGGTGATTTTGAACTTGGGTGTAGGTTTTGTACTATGGTTTGAGAGAAAGTAATAGTATCTACTCGGACACTACAGTGGAAGTGTGTTGAATCAAGAACAGACAGTAGACGCCTTTATTATAGATGCTTTATTCTGTCTCCACTTATGAAAGGCCAAGCCGACACAATAAGAATTGCGATGCGAGCCTGGAAATAGTTCCGTATGGTGGTTTAAGACTTGCACATAAAAATTGGTGTCATTCTGAGTGTCTAAGTACGATTTGGCACGTTCAGAGCGATTTGGAAACTTGAAGTTTATAACTTGATTCAATTTAGTTTTGGAGTGCGATTCTTAATTTTATTGTTGTTTTACGCGTTTCGAGAGTTCGAGCAGGTCCGTATTATGTTTATGGACTTGTTGGTGCATTTGGACGGTGTTTCGAGGGGCTCGGGTGTGGTTCGGATCACCCGGAGCTAAGCTGGAGAAACCAGATTTTCCAGTTCTGGTTTCGCGCGTTCGCGATGAAGGATTTAGGCAGTGGGGTGACTTTTTCTTCGCGTTCGCAATCAAGAGTTCGCGTTCGCGGAGCTTTGAGATCCCAGGCCTACGCGTTCGTGAAGGCTATCTCGCGTTCATGTAGAAGAAAGGGGCCAGGGAGGATCTGCACCCATTACCCTTCACGTTCGCAAAGGAGACAACGCATTCGCGTAGGGTAGGCTAAGTAAGCCTCTGCGTTCGCGAGGCTGCTGCCGCGTTCGCGATGGGTATTCTTCTGGGCCTAGGAAGTTTTGCCTTCGCAAACGTTAGGCCCTTTTCGCGTTCGCAAAAGAAGGGGCAGTTGGGTAGTATCGTTTTAAATCGGGACTTAGGCCATCCTTTAGTACATTTATTATACTGTTGGGTGATTTTGGAGCTTCAAAGAGAGGGATTTCAACCTTGCTATTGAAGGTAAGTAATTCCCACTCAATGTAAGTTTAATATAGATTATGGTAGACTTTAACATGAAAAATCATGAAAATTATGGGTTTAGATGAAAAACCCTAGGTTTTAATAAAAATAAGATTTAACCACGAAAATGATTATGGAATTGAGTGAAAATTATATATTTATGTTCGTAAGGTTATGGCTAACATTTATCTTTAAAAATTCAAGAATCCGGGCACATGGGTGCGGGGTTGGATTATAGGAATCCTTCAATTGGGGTTGGGTAATCACTCTAATTGTTAGAATATGAACATTTGAGCATGGTATTGATTAATTTATATAACATTTATTACTAGTTTCGGATTGTTCGGCACCGAGTTGAGGCTTAGGAGTGAATTTAAGGTCGAAAAGTGTGCTTTGAAAAGAGGTAAGTCTCTTGCCTAACCTTGTAAGAGGGGATTCACCCCATAGATGATTTAAATTAATCTTTGCTTCTACTTGTGGGGGCTACGTACGCACGAGGTGACGAGAGTCCGTGCGTAGCTACTACTTATGCTTATGTCCGGGTATTTTAGGACCTAAATCATGAAATACTTACAATGTTCGTGCCCTACTTGTTAATTAAATTGTCTAAATCATATTGGAGCTTGATAAAGGAATCGTAAGAGACCAAATTTCACTTGGTTGAATTTAGAGCGGATTACTACTCTATTAATGGAAATTGTTTTACATTGTGTATTAGCCTTGTGATAACGATTAAGTTAAATGCTCATAAAGTATCCTCATTTCTTGTGGAGCGAGCTGAACGCCTTGACAGTAGAATAGACACATCTATGAATCATGCCGCACGTCCCTCGGCAGTGCATGTTATTCTGGATCGGACCGTACGACCCCGACATAAATCGTGCTTATTAATACTCGGAGCCTAAACATACATGATATTATTTTATGTCTTGTGAGGTTAAAATTATTTAATGGCAAAAATTTATTTGGAGTTTATAAATTTGTCAAAGAATTAATTGTTCCTGCTTGTTAGTGAGTTATTGTTATTATTTACATAACCCATGTTTATTTTGAATTTCTGTATCTATATTGATAGCCTATAGTAAGTATCGAAGTCGACCCCTCGTCACTACTTCTTTGATGTTAGACTTGATACTTACTGGGTACATATTTTTTATGTACTCACGCTACACTTCTGCATTGATCGTGCTGGATTTGAGGCAGGTGCATCAGGCGATCACACCGGCGCGCATACTCGCTACCCGGAGGCCTAGTGATGAGCTGCTTTCCTGAGCCATTCCGCAGCATCCTAGAGTCTCTCCTTTACTTTCATTCCTATCTAATTTTATTTCAGACAGTAGCTAGAATTTTGTATAATCTAGTAGTGCTCATACACTTGTGACACCAGCTGCTCTTGTTTTATTTATTTTAAACTTGTTGTTCCTTAAATCTTTTAAATCAAGGAAAGTTTTAATTACGTGGAAATCTATTAAAAAGTGAAATCACGTGGTTAGTTCACTGTTGGCTTGCCTAGCGGCAGTGTTGGGCGCCATCACACCCTATAAGAGAATTGGGTCGTGACAACATAGTATTAGAGCACTAGGTTCACGTAGGTCTCACGAGTTATGAGCAGGCCTAATAGTGTCTTGCGGATCGGTGCGGAGACGTCCGTACTTATCTTCGAGAGGCTATAGCGTGTTAGGAAACTACTCTTTCTTCATCTCCATCGTGAAGTTGATGTGGGACTAAGTATCTTTCTCTTACTCTCTCACAGATGGTGAGAACGCGCGCAACGGAGGTTCCAGAACATAGAGGAGCTGCTCCCCCTGTCGCTAGAGGCCGAAGCAGAGGTCGTGGGAGGGCTCCAGCCCATGGTAGAGGACGAGGACGTCCCAGAGTTGCTCCAGCTATTCCACTAGTGGATCCAGTAGAGGATCCTATTATTGAGGAGTAGGGCGAGATGCCTGCAGCAGAGCTAGCCCCGGTGGATTTCATGTCCGCACACGAGATTCTAGGAGGTCTTGGGCTGTATGATGCAGTTCATGGATACTATGACTCAGACTGGTTTATTTTCAGTAGACCCTGCCACATCTCAGGCGGGAGGGGGATCACAGACCCCTACTGCTCAGGCTCCAGGGTATGCAGCTGCCGTATATCAGACCTCGGATGCACTACTCGTGGGCGGAGCTTAGCCAGTTACTGCAGCTATACCAGAGCAAGACCAGCTGCGATCGGCGATCCACAGAAGCTACTGACAGATGGACCAGGCTACACCATCCTGTCTTTGGAGGTGAGCGAGATGAAGACCTACAGAACTTTATTGATCGGTGCAGGGACAGACTGCACAACATGAGGATATTGGAGTCCGATGGGGTAGATTTTGCTACTTTCTAGCTGGAGGGAAGGCCCGTAAGTAGTGGCAGTCCTATCTTCTTGGCAGACCAGCAAATTATCCTCCCATGGCTTGGGACAGGTTCACCCGTATTATTCTGGATAGGTATATTCCACCCTCTCAGAGGGAAGAGTTACGGTTTCAGTTTGAGCAGCTCAAATAGGGTCAGATGTCAGTGACCAACTATGAGGCGAGGTTTTTTGACTTGTCTCGCCACGCATTTATGATACTTCCTACCAACGCAGAGAGAGTGTGAAGGTTTGCGCAGGGTTAATTGCACACTGGTATTTAGGCCACTATGGCCCGAGAGGTTGAGATGGGGACTTCTTACCAGCTAGTTGTGGAGATAGCTCAGAGGATCGAGGGTGTACGTCAACATAGCCAAGAGCAGGCTACAAGGGATAAGTGGTTTTGGTATTGTGGAGAGTTCAGAGGTGCCCCCGCTTGGGGTAAAGGTCAGTTTGTGAGGGGTCAGTCCAGCAGGCCCACATATCCAACATCGCCGCCTCCTCGGGGTGCTCCAGTACGAACTTATTTCAATGACATGCCAGAGAGTTCCTACCGCCCACCAACTATTCAGGTTTCCTCCAGTGGGTAATCAGGGCCAGACTTCAGGTCAGCAGTCTACCGTGCCGAGAGGTTGTTTCGAGTACCGGAATTTCAGTCATGTGCAGAGGTTTTGCCCCAGGATCTAGGGCAAGGCAGTGCAGCAGGGTTAGCAGCTTATGATTACAGCACCAGTTGTCCCACCAGCCGTTCGACCGCCCAGAGGCGGAGAGAAGGTGGGTAGGGGCCGTCCTAGAGGTGGAGGTTAGACAGATGGAGGCCAGCGAGGTGGCGCTCTAGCTAGATTCTATGATTTTTCGGCCAGAGCAGATGCAATGGCTTCAGATGCCATGATCACAGGTATTATTTCTGTCTGTGGTAGGGATGCTTCAGTACTATTTGATCCAGCGTCTACATATTTATATGTGTTATCTCTGTTTACTCATTTCTTGGGTGTTTCCCGTGAGTCCTTGGTGCTCCTGTTTATGCGTCCACTCCTGTGGGCGATTCTATTGTTGTTGATCGGTCTAGCGGTCCTGTGTTGTTACGTTCTGTGGTTATGAGACTAGAGCGGATCTTTTGTTGCTTGATATGACCGACTTTGAGATCATCCTGGGCATGGACTGGTTATCCCCATATCACGCCATTTTTGATTTCCATGCCAAGACTGTTACCTTGGCAATGCCAGAGTTACCTAGATTGGAGTGGAAGGGTTCGTTTGTCAATGCATCTAGTCTGGTTATTTCATTTCTGAAGGCTTGACACATGGTCGAGAAGGGCTGTTTGGCTTATCCGGCCTATGTTCGGGACACTATTGTAGAGGCTCCGGCGATTGATTCAATTCCTGTAGTTTAGGAGTTCTCCGATGTGTTTCCTTCTGATCTTCCAGGCATGCCACTAGATCGTGATATCAATTTCTGTATTGATTTGGCTCCAGGTACCCAGCCTATCTCTATTCCACCGTATCGAATGGCTCCGAAAGAGTTGAAGGAACAACTTAAGGAGTTGCTAGCAAAGGGGTTCGTCAGGCCGAGTATATCAGCTTGGGGTGCGCCAGTGTTATTTGTGAGGAAGAAAGATGGAACTATGCGGATGTGCATTGATCACCGCCAGTTGAACAAAGTTACCATTAAGAATAAGTACCTGTTGCCGCCGCATGTTGATGATCTGTTTGACCAGTTGTAGGGTGCCAGGGTGTTCTCTAAGATCGACTTGAGATCGGGATACCATCAGTTGAAGATTGGGGATTCAGATATTCCGAAGACTGCTTTCCCGACTAGATATGGCCATTATGAGTTTCTAGTGATGTCCTTCAGTTTGACTAACGCTCCAGCGGCGTTTATGGATTTGATGAATCGAGTGTTCAGGTCGTATATTGATTCCTTTGTCATCGTCTTCATTGATGACATTTTCATCTACTCGCGTAGCATGGAGGAGCACGAGCAGCATTTGAGAAGTGGTGCTTCAGACCTTACGGGAACAGAAGTTATATGCTAAGTTCTCCAAGTGTGAGTTCTGGTTAAATTCTGTGGCATTCTTGAGATATGTTGTATCGGGTGAGGGTATTAAGGTTGATCCCAAGAAGATTGCGGCAGTTCAGAGTTGGCCTCGTCTCACCACAACGACTGAGATTAAGAGCTTCCTGGGGTTAGCAGGTTATTATCGCTGGTTTGTGGAGAGCTTCTCATCTATTGCATCACCTTTGACTATATTAACCAAGAAGGGTGCTCCATTCCGTTGGTCCCATGATTGTGAGGCGAGCTTTCGGAAGCTCAAGACAGCTTTGACTATGGCACCGATTCTAGTGTTGCCTTCCGGTTCAGGGATGTATACTGTGTATTGCGATGCTTCACGCGTTGGTTTGGGTTGCGTATTGATGCAAGAGGGGCGAGCTATTGCATATGCTTCACGTCAGCTGAAGCCCCATGAGAAGAATTACCCTGTACATGATTTGGAGTTGGCCGCGATTGTTCATGCTCTTAAGATCCGAAGGCATTATCTTTATGGGTTGTCCTGTGAGGTTTACACCGATCATCGCAGCTTGCAGCATTTGTTCAAACAAAGGGCTCTAAATTTGAGGCAACGCAGGTGGCTTGAATTACTAAAAGATTATGATATTACCATCCTTTATCATCTGGGCAAGGCAAATGTAGTTGTAGATGCCTTGAGAAGAAAGGCGGAGAGTATGGGTAGTTTGGCATTCATTTCAGCGGAGGAGAGGCAAGTAACTTTGGACATTCAGTCCTTGGCTAACAGACTTGTGAGGTTGGATATTTCAGAGCCTAGCCAAGTTCTTGCATGCATCGTTGCCCAGTCTTCACTATTCGAGCGGATCAAGGCTCGCCAGTTTGATGATCCGCACTTGTTGGTTCTCAGAGAGACGGTACTACAGGGTAGTGCCAAGGAGGTTACTATCGGCGAGGATGGTGTTCTGCGACTCCAGGGTCGTCTATGTGTTCCTAGTGTTGATAGGCTGAGGGAAAAGATTCTAGAGGAGGCATACAATTCTCAGTATTCTAATTATCCAGGTGTTATGAAGATGTATCGCGACCTGAGGCAGCATTATTGGTGGCGGCGGATGAAGAGTTGAGTATGTTGCAAAGTGTTTAAATGCTAGCAGGTTAAGCATGAGCATCAAAGGCTAGGTGGCCTGCTTCAGCAGATGATTATACCTGAATGGAAATGGGAGCACATTACTATGGACTTCATAGTTGGGTTGCCACGGACCTTGCTGAAGTTTGATGCAATTTGGGTCATTGTCGACAGATTGACCAACGGCACACTTCATTCCCGTTGTGACCAGATATGCTTTAGAGAGGCTGGCTCATATTTATATTCAGGAGATTGTTAGGTTACATGGTGTGCTAGTTTCCATCATATCAGATAGAGGCCCTCAGTTTACTTTGCATTTCTGGAGAGCAGTCCAGAGTGAGTTGGGAACCCGTGTAGAGCTCACCACAGCCTTTCATCCGCAGACAAACGGGCAGTCGGAGTGGACATTTTAGATCTTGGAGGATATGCTCAGATCATGTGTGATTGACTTCGAAGGGTAGAGGGATCGATTCTTGCGTTTGATCGAGTTTGCTTACAGCAACAGTTATCAGTCCAGCATCGAGATGGCTCCATTTGAAACTTTATATGGCCGGCGATGTCGTTCTCCCATCGGATGGTTTGAGCTCGGCGAGGCTAAGTTATATGGTATTGATTTGGTGAAGGATGCCTTTGAAAAGGTAAAGTTGATTCAGGAGCGACTTCGTACAGTATAGTCCAGACAGAAGAGTTACGCGGATCAAAAGGCGCGTGATTTATCATTTATGATGGGCGAGAAATTTCTCTTGGAAGTTTCGCTGATGAAGGGAATCATGAGGTTCGGGAAGAATGGCAAGTTGAGCCCAAGGATTATAGGTCCATTTGAGGTGTTCAGACGAGTTAGGGACGTTGCTTATGAGCTTGCCTTGCCTCCCAGTCTATCGAGAGTTCACCCGGTTTTCCATGTGTCTATGCTCCGGAGATATCATGCCAACAGGTCACATGAGTTAGACTTTAGCACGATTTAGTAAGATGAGAGTCTGGGTTATGAGGAGGAGCCGATTTCCATTATTGATAGGTAGGTTCGCCAGTAGAGGTCCAAGAGGATTTCCGCGGGTAAAGGTTCAGTGGAGGGGCCAACCAGTCGAAGAGGCAACTTGGGAGGCCGAGGAGGATATGCAAAGCAGATATCCATACTTATTCAGCACTCCTGGTATGATTCTAAACCCGTTCGAGGACGAACGTTTGTTTAAGAGGTGGAGAATGTAACGACCCGACCGGTCGTTCTGCTTTTCAAAACCCCGTTCCCCTAAATGATATTCCCCGTATGTGCTTTTACTGTTTTATGACTTGCGGGGATGGTTAGTTCGGGATTTGGAAGGGTTCGGATTGAAATCGGAATACTTGGTTCCTTAATATTGACTTAAAAGAGCTAAATTCGACTTCAGTCAACATTTTGAGTAAACGACTTCGTAATCGGGATTTGACGGTTCTAATAGGTTTGTATGATGATTTTGGACTTGGGCGTAGGTTCGTATCGGGTTTTTGATGACCCGGGAGCATTTCAGTGCTTAATATTGAAAGTTGGCTCATTGAAGTATTTAGAGTTCTTAAATTTGGTTTGGAGTAGATTTTGGTATTATCAAGGTATGTTTGGGATTCCGAGCTTGGGAATAGCTTCGTATGGTGGTTTAAGAATTGCACACAAAATTTGGTATCATTCCGAGTAGTCCAAGTACGATTTTGCGCGTTCGGAGCGATTTGGAAACATAAAGTTCATAACTTGATTCGATTTGGTTTTGGGGTGCGATTCTTAGTTTTGTTGTTATTTTACGTGTTTTGAGAGTTCGAGCAGGTCTGTATTATGTTCGTACACTTGTTGGTGCATTTGGACGGTGTCCCGAGGGGCTCGGGTGTGTTTCGGACCACCCGAAGCTAAACTGGAGAAACCAAATTTTCCAATTCTGGTTTCCTTCTTCGCGAACGTGAAAGGGCACTCGCATTCACGACGAACTATTTGGGCATTGGGGTGATTTGTTCTTTGCGTTCGCAGAGCATTGAGGTCCTAGGCCTACGCGTTCGTGAAGGCCATCTCGCGGAGGGTCTGCACCCATTACCCTTCGCGTTCACGAAGGAGACAACGCGTTCGCGTAGGGTAGGCCAAGCAAGCCTCCATGTTCACGAGGCCCCTTCCATGTTCGCGATGGGTATTCTTGTGGGCCTGGGGAGCTTTCTTTCGCGAACGCGACGCCCTTTCTGCGTTTGCGAAGAAGGGGCAGCTGGGCATTGTTGTTTTAAATCGAGACTTAGGCCATTTATGAGTTCATTTATTAAACTCTTGGGCGATTTTGGAGCTTCAAAGAGAGGGATTTCAACCTAGCTATTGAAGGTAAGTAATTCATATTCAATGTAATTTTAATACATAGATTATTGGTAGATTTTAACATATAAAATTGTGAAAATATGGGTTTAGATGAAAAACTCCAGGTTTTGATAAAAATAAGATTTAAGCACGAACTTTTGAGCATGTATTGATTAACTTATATTACATTTGACTAGATTTGAATTGTTCGGCACCGAGTTGAGGCTTAGGAGTGAATTTAAGGCAAGAAAGTGAGCTTTGAGACGAGGTAAGTCTCTTGCCAAACCTTGTAAGAGGGAATTTACCCCATAGGTGATTAAAATTAATCTTTGCTTCTAATTGTAGGGGCTACGTATGCACGAGGTGACGAGAGTCCATGCGTAGCTACTAATTATGCTGATGTCCAGGTAGTTTAGGACCCAAATCATGAAATACTTATAATGTTCGTGTCCTACTTGTTAATGGAAATTGTTTTACATCGTGTTTTAACCTTGTGATAACGATTAAGTTAAATGCTCATAAAGTGTCCTTATTTCTTGTGGAGCAGCCGAACGCCTCAGCAATAGAATAGATGCATCTATGGATCATCCGCACGTCCCATGGTAGTGTACACGTTATTCTGGATCGGGCGGTACGATTGCGGTATAAATCATGCCTATTAATACTCGGAGCCTAAACATACTTGATATTATTTTGTGGCTTGTGAAGTTAAAATTACTTAATGACAGAAATTTACTTGGAGTTTATAAATTTATGAAAGAATTAACTGTTCCTGTTTGTTAGTGGGTTATTGTTATTATTTATATAACCCATGTTTATTTAGAATTTTTGTGTCTATATTGACAACCCATAGTAAGTGTTGAAGGCGATACCTTGTCACTGCTTCTTCGAGGTTAGATTTGATACTTACTGGGTACATGTTGTTTATGTACACACGCTATACTTCTGCACTGACCGTCGTGCAGGATCTGAGGCAGGTGCATCTGACGATCACACCGGCGCGCATACTCGCTACTCGGAGGCCTAGTGGTGAGCTGCTTTCCTGAGCCGTTCCGTAGGATCTTAGAGTCTTTCCTTTACTTTCATTTCTGTCTAATTTTATTTCAGACAGTAGCTAGAGTTTTGTATAATTTATTAGTGCTCATACACTTGTGACACCAGGTCTTGGCACACACTAGTAGACTTGTGGTTTGGATTATTTCAATAGTTATGATTGCACTCAGTTGCTCTCGTTTTATTTATTTTAAGCATGTTGTTCCTTAAATCTTTTAAACCAAAAAAAAGTGTTAGTTACGTGGAAATCTATTAAAAAGTGAAATCACGTGGTTAGTTCATTGTTGGCTTGCCTAGCGAAGGCATTGGGCGCCATCACGACCTATAAGAGAATTGGGTCGTGACATCTGGCACCCTATAGTTTCCTACAATGTATTGATGTATACAAGTCTATCTCCTGGTAAAAATTAAAATATCTTTAAATATCCACTTTAGTTTCGTAATAAACTACACCTCCCATTCCTAAGATGGTTTACTTCAAAATATATAATACATTTAAATAGAAAACCATTAACCAGCATGTGTATCAAATGTGCACGTGTTCTAAATTAACAACAAAGAGACCGGAAATTCTTTGGAGATGAAGTTCCGCGGTAAGACTTTTAATACCAAAATACAAGTAGCAAATATATGAAATACTCATATCCAACTCAAGTTACTCAAACCCTGCAATTACCAAGAAAGTATTTAGAACACATTTTATCTAGATCAATGCTCATTAGTTAATATAAAAAATAAGCACAGTTAATTACATGTAAAGCCATTCTCGGACAGTTTTAACTTGCCAATGATATTAACATGCTTCTAATCGGCACCCCGATTACAAATACCTAGAGAATTATCACTGTTGAACACCTTGATTATAAATTGATAAAAAATATTTTGAGAATTATTGGCAAATATCCACACTCCGAAGTCTGAAAGAACTTATCAAGGGTTTAGACTATGACAACTCCAATAATATGTAGAGAAGTTAAAAATTAATGGAGAAAATATCAACTGCTGAACAGAAAAAGAAAACAATGAATGACTATCAAAGCTAAACTCGTGATGAAATCACTACAGTACCATGTAATAATTATTCACTACGTATAGCTCAGTCACTAGTTAATACAAAGTATATACACTGTGATTTATATAATAGATTTTTACACTTCGCTCAATATTTGGTCCTTGCGCAAGCTTTGTTGACTTAAGTGAGATTGATTTTGTTTTTTTTTCTTTTCTGAATTAACATCTTACCCTTACAGTGATTATGTACATGTAATTGACTACTGAAATTCTGTATACATCATATAAAAAAATTAAGCTTTCTAGAATTTATGAAGAATGATGAAATCAATCTTTTCTCTTCACTCTATAAGAAAACACATTCCCCCTTCTCTGTCTTTCTCCCTCTCCAGCAGCACACTAATTTTTATACTTTCATATCTTTCATCCTCATTTTTCTGTCTATGGAAGGTGGAGATTCACATGGTGATACACTAATTTTTTTTTTCTTGCCCTCCTCTACTTTAGCATATTCAATATATAGTCACTCTTTCAAAAATGAATGTCACAATCTCCTTCGAGCATCATTAGATAACTAGAATTTTTTCTTACATTAATTCTTATAACTACTTAGTTCACATGGTTCTTGTAAGATTCTAGAAACTTAAAACAAAACCCACGATCTTTATATTCACATGCAATTCCCTCACAACTGTCAAGCACAATTTTTAACACTCAATTCCTAATAATTCGATATATGTCAAATTCTCACGCACATGCATTTCATCAGACAAGTAATGTGTGCTCTTTTACAAATTAAAAAGGAGTTCGAATCTTCCACATAAAAGATAGAGACAACGGTAAAAAAAATAAGGACTTATCAATCTCAATTTTAATTCACTTCACATGAGTTTGTAAATTCCAACTCACTGGTAATACCAATGCTTAATGGAGATCAAAGAAACTAAACTGCTGTACCAAATAAAATAATGAAATTTGAAAAGTAAACTAGGAGAGAGATCTGTTTACCCTCAAAATCGGATAATAATTGAATTTATACGCGGTTTAAGGATACGTGATCTAACTTGATACAAAAATGAGAAATTAGATTAAAATTGAAATTAATGATAAAAGATAAATGCAAACCACACAAGTTAAGCAGTTTTGGCATTGAAGGTTGATCGCCCTTGGGCCAAAAAATATTGCAATCGGTGCCGGAACTGAATGGTGAGATAATAATAACTAAAAAGAACAGTATATTGCTTTAGAATGCCAGTTACAGTGTCTTTTACAAATAATCAAACCCCCCTTTATATAGTAGAGGAATCCTACTTTAGGTACAATTCTGTATAAGGAAAAAACTATCATGATTTGCTAATTAAACGGTTCCATTGATACTTGCCGAGATTCCCGTCGTGATGTGCGACCGGTTATGGATATTTCGGCCTTCTGTTATTTTGGTTTGATGATGTTCTCTCGAGCTTATTCAGGGTCAGGGTCGATTCCAGGATCATGGGCTCAATGTTCTCGAGGACGGACATTCTGACCTCGAGTTCTGGTTCGATGAGACTCGAGGTCGATCTTCAACCCTTCGCGTTACGAGCTTGATCTGTCGTGCAATAGTCGAGCTCGATTTCGGCCGTATACAGATAGTCCCCTTGTTTTTCGGAGAATAAATGACGAGAAATGATATGAGCCTCAAATTCTCACTATACGAGCTTTCGATTCTCACTCTGATAAGTGACGACAAATTCATGACATAAGTGATAAGAATAGTAGAAACGTCCCATCGATGCAGTCTTCAAGGAATTAAATGAGTGTCAATTAACGGTCTGCTGCTTCAGGATACGAACCGCCGTTTTGAGAAAACTATAAATACCTTTTTCATCCATTCATTAGAACTTTTACAATCAAATTTTTGCACTTGTATTTTAAGAAAACTTCATCACTCTCAAAGCCTTCATAAGTTATCTGCTAATTACACCTCCTTCTTATCAGCACCTTCTTTTCTCCTCTATTTAAAAGCAATGGAAAAGACTTCAAAATCCGTTCCTCATAAAGAAACTCCCTCTTCCTCGAAACCGACTGAGAATGTTTTGCCTGTTGTTACCGAGGAACCGACATCGAAACCCCTTCTAAAGATGTTCGTCCCTAAGGGGTTTCAACCAGGAGCCGATTTCAAGGTTGAGAAAAGCTCATTGGTACTGTGCTGGTGCGAACCGGTCTTGAGATATATATGTTCGGTCACCGACAGTGTTCTCAATAAATTCAAGGAGGAATGCAACTGGATTGGTAAGCACGTAGTGGTTCCTGCGCCTGAGGAAGCAATCACCACCCACGTGGAGGGTTTTTTTAAGTGATTAGACTTATCCCTTCACGTTGGGCCTTTTGGATCCGGTCATCATCGCCTTTTGTAAAAGGTACGAAGGTGACCCTAGGCCAAATTCACCCCTCCTTCTAGAGGATAGTCATCCTCCTCCGCTTTTTTTTAAACAAGATCGAGGGTGCCCTTTCACCATCGATCACCTCATGCGTCTGTACAGTCCCAGACTCTATCGAGGGGGGATAGTAAAACTTGCCCGTCGGGCCAGTAAGGCCCCATTCTTGAGCATAGACGTGGGTCGGGACCAAGGCTTGCTGGGACTATTTGTTCGTGTGAAGACCTCAAACTTAATCCCGGCCGAGGACATGCCATTTCTTGAGAAATGGAACATGAAGTATAAGTATAACCTTGCCTTTAGGGATTTGTTTATCATTTCTCTTTTGCCCTTTTTCTTATAGATTTTTTGTGATGCAGTTATTGCTCGGATGCCGGATGCAGTTCCTTGACTCAAGGAGTGGGTCGAGGAAATCGTGTCGCAAAAACCCTATTCCGAGCGCGTGTGGTGTGAGCTTTCAAAGGGCCGATGGGAGGCTCCGTCTCATGGTGAGATATTTTCTTTAAGTTACATTCGACCTTATTTTCACGCGGTTGATTTATAAGTTGTTTTACTTCCCTTTTGTAGGTTTATCAAAAGATGTTGAAATGAGGCCTCCACTCGCTGATGATGACATTTACATTGAGCCCCCTGCTTCGAAGCAAGATAAAAAGAAGAAAAGGAAAAAGGCTCCGAGTTCTCCGGGCCGTGAGAAGAAGAGGCCAAAGAAACGATTGGCGCGTAAGCGCAAGGGAAGTGCTAGTGGTCGAGCATTGTTCCTGGACTCACTCCATCAATTGAGGGATGACTCCGAGGGGAAAGAAGAAGACTTTGATCTAGTGGCAAGTATGTTGTCATAGCTCGAAGGGAAAGGGGCCTTTGAACCAGGGGTAGGCGAAGTCGATTTTCATCATGTCGGGGAAGCCGAGGTAAAGGCAGGAGCTGAGGCTTCCCATGATGCAGGGAAAGCACCGCAGGAAGAACTTGGTCCGATAGAGATTGTCGAATTGCCCTCGTTCACAGAGTCAATGATTAACAAGGCCCAAGTAGCAAAAGAACGCCCCATCGAGGGAGCCTACAGATCGAAAGACCTTTCCCATGGTTTTTTTGATGGTGTGGATTTGACAACCACGGAGGATGCTATTGGATTTGACGATTTAGAGATACCGAGGAAAAGCTCACCCTCTGAAACATAAGCGGGCCTTCCTCGAGCCCGAACTTGGTTGATCGATTCCTTGCCCGAGTGCATATCCTGATCGAAAAATGCACTATTGTCTATTCCCTTCCTGATGATGCCCGAGTTCTTTTCGCCCCCGTAGGGGTGGCTAGCTATCTTCGGTGCTTGGTGACCAAAGAGGATCAAGCCAAAATGAATGAGGTGGAAGCGCCCTGCCTGTTCAACGAAGCTCAACAGGTGTTCAATCGGGTAACTTTGGATGTCCCTTTATTATGTACTTAGATTTTGTCGTAAGTAATCTTAACATTTTCCTTTGTACTTGCAGGCCTCGGTACTTAATCACGAGGTTTTTCTCCGACACTGGGAAGAGTTCAAATGCCACGAGGCCGAGACTCAGGAGCTTAATGAGAAGAGAGACACCTTTAAACTTCTTAGTGAGCAGCTCGAAAGGGAGGCTAAGAGCCTCCGTGCCAAACTGGAGGTTGCTCAGAAGGATCATGCTAACTTGGTTGAGCAGGTAAAAGTTTTCGAAGTAAGTGATGATGAATAAGATTCGGTAACTGATGGTCAAAATCCACAGGTCCAACAAAACTCGATCGAATTGATCAGCTTCAAACCGAGATGGATGTACTCAAAGCTGAGACCGATGAATGAAGAGGCAAGATAGATCATCTGGCCTCGGAAAAAGAGGTAGTTTGGACACAACTAACATCAGTCAAAGCCCAACTAAGAACGGAAAAGGAAAGGGCTGAGATCTAGACCAAAAAGGTCGAGGAGCTTCAATATCGGCTAGGTACGGTCATCTCAGATCCAGATAATTTGGCCAAGGAGCTTAAAACAGCCAAGTCGAAAGTCTCCGTGATCAAAGCCAAAGCTAATAAAATGGTCGCCCAGTACAAGGCTGATGCCGAAGCGGCTCAAGACCAAACAAAAAATATAGTCGAGCATATGAAGTGGTAATCCCGTTGGCAGGCCCTCGAGGAAGTCCACGCTCGAGGTTTTGACTTATCTGCGGAGATTAAGGATGCCAAGGTGTTTGAAGTCGAGGCCAGGAAATTGGCTTATCCCCAAGAGGATGATTCCGTAGGTTCAATCGGGTCTGAGGAATGAGAAGGCCTTGGAAATCCCGATGACAAGGCGGGCTCTGCGAGAGATTAGGTTGCTTCTGTTCGGGTTTATTCCTTTCTGTAATTAATATTGTGTGTCAATCCTGCTCGACAATTTTTAGAAATTTGTATCGGGGCTATTCAGCTCTTGTAAAAAGAATTTTTGATATATATAAAGCTTTTTTTCCCTTTCACACCTTTTGAATTGTTCCTTCACTTTTTTATTTGTGTTTGCAAAGATCGAAATGCGTTACTATGAAGTAGTTAGGTTGTGTTCGAAGGATCGAATAAACCTTGCCTTTAACATTATTTCATTTTGACTCATCGTGGGGATTCGGTGTTACTGAAAACTTTTCCCCAAAGTAGTTTAGGTTTATAGTTTGCCGAGGGTAGCCTTTAGAACCAATTAAGAAATTTCAAGGCCTTGTTGTTTTTGTTACGAGCTTCGGACGTCTCCGAGCCGTGTTATGTGGCCGTAGCCTTTATAGTTCGGGTGTTGTCCCGTGTTAGTATCATTATCCCTAGTTATCAGGGTTTGCCTAATATGGAAGTTCCCCAGTGGGGGTGGCCTTAGCCTATGAAGTTCGGGGGTTGCCTAATAGGTCTCATACCCTAGAGGTCTAGTAGCTTGGACCGTCCGAGTTTGTTTTACGGACGGCAGTCCCCGAGTGAGAGAGTGATTATTCGAACTCAGGTTAAGGTAGCCGTTGGGATTGTTTCCTTTAGGGGATCGAATTAGGGAATTCCTTGAGAAATTTAAAGGAAAAAGCTTTAAAAGACAAGACGTTTGCAAGGAAGAGACTTCACGTTATTCTTGTGCATAATAGTAATGTATGTGTACGTGCTTTGTGTCAGAGTTCGAGCAGTCTATGTGAGCACGGTTCATTTGACCGTTTGGCCCTTACATTGAATCTTATTAATCGAGACCCTTCAATCCTGAAGTCTCTTTCCATGCTAAAGTCGATATCAGAGGATAATGTCCCCAGTGTTCAAGGTTGATCAAAGAGAGGGCTAGAATGCTATTGTAGTCATTGTCATCGGTTCGTTACCGTCCTTTGATTCTAAGTTAGCACCATTTACTTGTTGCCTCGTTAAAAACCTTGCCGTAGAACCCATTTGGGACAAAATCGGTTCAAGGGAAAAAGAGTGACGCGTGCTTTTAGACCTAACATCTCGTATCGTCCCTTGTTGGCAACCTGCAAGCGTTAGTGAGTTATATTACAGTTGTTCGGTAGGTGCTCACCGTTCATCATTTCGAGCTTGTAGGATCCTTTTCTGATGATTTCAACGATATGATATGGTCCTTCCCAGTTCGGTCCCAACTTTCCCTCATTCTGGTTTCGGGTGTTCAATATGACCTTTCTTAGCACTAAGTCCCCAGCATTGAAGTATCGAAGGTTGGCCCTTCTGTTGTAATATCTCCTGATTCGTTGCTTTTGGGCAGCCAACCGAACAAGGCGGCTTCGCGCCTTTCATCCAATAGTTCCAAGCTCGTATTCATAGCCTTGTCATTTGGATCCTTTGTTGCATATCACAATCTGGTACTTGGATCTCCGACTTCGACCGGTATTAGAGCTTTGGCGCTATAAACAAATGAAAATGGGGTGGCCCTGATACTAGACTTTGAGGTCGTACAGTATGCTCATAGGACTTCGGGTAGGATTTCCTTCCACCTTCCTTTGGTGTTGGTTAACTTTTTTTTTTGAGGTTTTGGAGTACGGCTTTGTTTGTTGATTCGGCTTGTTCGTTCCCACTAGGGTGATAAGGTGTTGACAACATCTGTTTGTTCTTATGATCCTCGAGAAATTTGGTCACTTTGCGGCCGATAAATTGTTTCCCGTTATCACATACAGTTTTGGATTAGCACTCCAAACTGACATATGATGTGGTCCCAAATGAAGTCGATGACCTCCTTTTCCCTGACCTTCTCATATTCCTGGGCTTCCACCCACTTAAAAAAATAATCATTCATAAACAATATAAATTGAGCCTTACTTGGTGCCCACGGGAGGGGGCCAACGATGTCCATTCCCCACTTCATGAACAGCCATGGTGATAAAATCGAGTGGAGCAGCTCCCCGGGTCGATGGATCATCGGAGCGTGTCTTTGGCATTCATCACATTTTTGAACGAACACCTTTGCGTCTTTTTCCATGCCGATCCAATAATAACCGACTCTGATTATTTTTCGAATTAGTGATTTGGCGCTTGAATGATTTCCACAGCTACCTTCATGGATTTCCCTCAAACATACTTAGTATTGCCCGACCCTAGACATATTGCAAGCGGGCCATCAAATGTTCTTTTGAACAAGGTTCCGTCTTCAGACAGGCTAAATCGGGCTGCTTTTGTACGCAAGGCCCTCAACTCTTTTGGATTCGAGGGCAGTTTACCGGATCTGAGATATTCTTCGTACTTATTCCTCCAATCCTAAGTTAGGCTCGTCGAGTTGATCTCAATGTAGCCTTCTTCCACCACTGATCTCATAAGTTGTAGACTTCTCCCGAGTTGAATTCGTCGTCTTCGACCGATATCCCCAAGTTAGCGAGGGCATCAGCCTTGCTGTTTTGATCCCAAGATACATGTTGAAAAGTTCATTCTTTGAATCGATATAATGTCACCAGTAATTTGTCCAAGTATCTTTGCATTCGTTCCTCTCTGACCTCAAATGTTCCATTGACTTGGTTTACCACAAGGAGGGAGTCGCACTTGGCTTCGATCACTTCCGCCCTCAAGCTCTTGGCTAGTTCAAGGCCTGCAATCATGGCCTCATATTCAGCCTCGTTGTTGGTCAATTTCATAGTCTTAATAGATTGCCTAATTATATTACCTATCGGTGACTTTAATACGATGCCAAGTCCCGACCCTTTTGCGTTTCAGGTGCCGTCCGTGAAGAGGTCCAGATTCACGAGGAAGTTCCTGAGTTAATCAATAACTCTCTTTCAACCTCGGGTATTAGGGATGGTGTAAAGTCGGCCACAAAGTCTTCCAAAATTTGAGACTTAATCGCGGTCCCAGGTTGATACTCAATATCGTACCCACTTATTTCTATGGCCCATTTGACCAGTCGACCTGATAGTTCAGGCTTATGCATAACGTTCCTCAATGGGTAAGTAGTTACGACACATATGGGATGTCATTGGAAGTACGGTTTTAGCTTTCCAAAGGTGCTTAAAAAAGTAAGCGTCAGTTTTTCCAGGTGAGGGTACCTAGTTTCGGCCTCACATAAGGTTCTACTAATATGGTAAATTGGAAATTGCATACCTTGCTCTTCCCAAACTAGGACTCCACCTTACCTCTACCTCCGAGACCGCCAAGTACAAGTATAGTTGTTCGTCCACCTTTGGTGTGTGAAGCAGGGGAGGGGTCGATAAATACCTTTTGAGTTCCTCAAAAGCTTGCTGGCATTCCAGGTTCACGAGAAGTCGTTCTTCTTCTTTAACAGTGTGAAGAATCGGTTGCTTTTGTCGGATGACCTTGAAATAAATCGACCCAAGATGGCTATTCTCCCGGTTAACCTTTGCACGGTCTTTACTTTGTCCACGACTGTGATATTTTCGATGGCTTTGATCTTATCAGGATTGACCTCAATTCCCCGATTGGATACCACAAATTCGAGGAATTTACCCGACCCTACTCCAAACGCACACTTTTCTCAGTTCAGCTTCATGTTGTACTGCTTCAATATACTGAATGTTTCCTTCAAATGTCTTAAATGGTCCTCTGTTCGCAGGGACTTAACTAATATGTCATCAATGTAAACCTCCACTGATTTTCCTATTTGTTTCTCGAACATTCGATTAACTAAGCATTGGTACGTGGCACCAGCATTTTTTAATCCAAACAAACATTACATTATAATAGTATGTGCCATACTTAGTGATGAAGGAAGTCTTTTCCTGATCACCCGGGTTCATCCGTATTTGGTTGTACCCGGAATAGGCGTCGAGAAAATTGAAGGTCTCGTGGCCGGCCGTAGCATTGATCATACGCTCGATGTTAGGCAAGGAAATTAGTCTTTGGGGCATGCTTTATTCAAATCTTTATAGTCTACACACATTCTTAATTTATTCCCTTTTTTGGGGACTACCACTACGTTTGCTAAGCAATCCGGGTATTTGACATCCCGAATAGACCCTGTTTTAAGAAGTTTTTGATACCTCATCCTTGATGAAAGCATGCTTGATCTCGGACTGGGGTCTCCTCTTTTGTTTAACCGGATGACACTTCGGGTCCATGCTCAACTTATGAGTGGTTATCTCCAAGAGTTTACTTGTCATATCGAGGTGGGACCAAGCGAAAGAATATACGTTAATTATAAGAAATTGAATGAGTTATACCCTGAGCTCGGAGCTTAGCCCCATGCGCAAGTATACCTTTCGATCGGGCAAGTTTTCTCGCAATATGACTTGTTCCAATTCCTCGACCGTCAATTTAGTGGCGTAGAAATCATCGAGGGCTATAAAAGATCTGGGAATCCCATAATCATCATCCTATACTTCCCCTTATTTGTTCGAATCTGCCAAAGATGGTATCAGTGATTGCTATTTTCCCCGTTTTTGACCACCTGCTTTGGGCCCTTCGATGTTGAAACTGTAGATGTCAGTGTCGCCTCTTCAATTGCGAACATTTCTTTTGCAGCCGGTTGTTCCCTGTAAACCGTTCTAACTCCTTCAGGTGTTGGAAATTTCAATTCATGATGCATCGTCGAAGGCCCCGCCCTCATGTTGTGGATCCATGGCCTTCCGAAGAAAACGTTGTACCTCATGTCTCCTTCGATTACATAAAACTTAGCTTCCTGTATGGTCCCGGTGGTTTTTATCAGTAATATTATCTCACCCTTAGTGGTTTTGCATGCCATGTTGAATCTGTTAAGGACTCGGCCTGCAGGCACAATTTGGTCTTGTAACCCGAGCTGCTCCACAACCCTCGATCGAATGATGTTGGCCGAGCTACCTGGATCAATTAACATACGTTTAACTCGAATTTTATGAACGAGTGCAGATATTACCAGTGCATGATTGTAGGGCTATACAATCCCTTCTGCGTCCTCATCATTGAAAGATAAAGTTACTTCCGGTATGTAGTCTCGAGTTCGTTTCTCCCTAGTAATGGATACTTTGGTGCGTTTCAATATCGACCCCTGAGGGATATCGACCCCACCGATGATCATGTTAATGACATTTGAGGTTCTTCTTGTTCTATCTGTTTGTTAGAATCCCTATTCCTAAAATGATTCTTGGCTCGGTCGCTCAAGAATTCACAAAGATGTCCGTTATTGAATAGTCGGGCTATTTCCTCTCTCAATTGTCGACAATCTTTCGTTCTGTGACCGTGAGTGCCATGATATTTTCACATCTGGTTAGGATCCCTTTGAGTTGGATCGGATTGTAGAGGTCGAGCCCCGATAGGTGATACAATGGCGGCAACATCGACATTAAAGTTGTATTCCGATAGCCGGCGCATCTTTAGGCTCGATGGACCTATCGAAACTGTTTTTGGTCATGAGTCCCCGGTTGCTCTGACCTCGGTCATTTCTCCTTTCATTTCTCATGGAGTTCCGCCCGGACCCTCTACTTCTTCAGGACCTATTATATGGTTGATACCGATCTCTGTTTGGCCTCGGTTCGTAATTGATATCTCTTTTGACTCTGTCGAGGGGTCTAACGGGGTAGGCAGACCCCCAAGGGGCCCCGAGCTGATCATCTTCGACTCTGATTTTCGCTTGATACCGGTTATGCATGCCGTCCCATGTAATAGCCGGGTATTTTATTAAGTTCTGCTTTAGTTTCTGTGAAGACACCGAGCTCCGATATTAAGTCCCTGAGTGAAAGCTTGAATAGCCCAATCATCAGCGACTAGCCGCAGATCCATTCGTTCCATTTGAAACTGGGACACGAATTCTCTAAGCATCTCGTTATCCTTTTGTTTGACTTTGAAAAGGTCTGATTTCCTAGTCTCGACCTTCATAACACCTGCGTGTGCCTTTAAAAAAGAATCTACAAGCATAGCAAATGAGACAATAGAATTAGGAGGTAAATTGTGATACCATATCATAGCTCCCTTCGACAGGGTCTCCCCAAATTTTGTCAACAAAACAGACTCGATCTCATCGTCCTCTGGGTCATACCCTTTGATAGCACATGGATATGAGGTTACATCCTCGTTTGGGACGGTCGTTCCGTTATACTTGGGTATTTTGGGCATACGGAATTTCTTGGGGATCGACTTCGGAGCCATGCTTGGTGGAAAAGGTTTGTGCACGAACTTCCTGGAATCCAGGCCCTTCAATACCGAAGGTGCTCCTGGGATTTGGTCTACCCTAGATTTGTAGGTTTTCACCTTTTTGTCGTTAGCCTCGATCTTCTTCTCCCATGATTCTATCCGTTTTCTCAGCTTCTCGAGTATCTTTATAATCTCAGGGTTAGCCCCCGATTCATGTTCGTTTGACCTTTCTACGATTCATCCCTGCGGGTGACTTCCTGGGGAGGATCGAGCTCAACTCTGCTCGGTGTACGACTTCAATTCTGTAACTGAGCTATCGCCGCCTGTTGAGCCTGTAACATTTCGAAGATCACTCATATGCTGATCCCGTCTCCTTCAACGTTTTGTGTGTTTCGAGTTGCCAATCGAGCTCCTCCACGAAGGCTATTTTCAGGGTTGGTAGGCAAGTTTGCATCGGTAGCCACATGCGAATTGGCGTCAATTGGATCTGTGATCGGAATTCCAGCTACTATGTTGTTATTTTCACCTTGGTGACCAGACTCGTTGTCAACATGTAGAGGTGCCGATTGAGAGTTTCACATTTTTCTATTATAGCCTGGCATCAAAGGCACTTCAAAGAGCAAGTGTAAAGCAGCGTGTATTATGGAGATTTGTATCAGATAACCACTATTATTCTTAGCCCCAAGGTGGGCGCCAAACTGTTTACCCTCAAAATCGGATAACAAATGAAATTATACGCGGTTTTAAGGATGCGTGATCTAACTTGATACAAAAATGAGAAATCAGATTAAAATTGATATTAATGATAAAAGATAAATGCAAACCACACAAGTTAAGCAGTGTTGGCCTTGAAGGTTGATTTCCCTTGCGCAAACAATGTTGCAATCGGTGCCGGAGCAGAGTGGTGATATAATAATAACTAAAAAGAACAGTATATTACTTTAGAATGCCAGTTACAATATCTTTTACAAATAATCAAACCCCCTTTATATAGTAGAGGAATCCCACTTTACGTACAATTTTGTATAAGGTAAAAAATCTCATGATTTGCTAATTACACGGTTCCATTGATACATGCCGAGATTCCTACAGTGATGCGCGATCGGTTACGGATATTTCGGCCTTCCATTATTTTGATTCGATAATGTTCCCTCGAGCTTATTCGGGGTCAGGGCCGGTTCCGAGATCATGGGCTCAATGTTCTCGAGTACAGACATTCTGACCTCGTGTTCTGGTTCGATGAGACTCGGGGTCGATCTTCGACCCTTCGCATTCCGAGCCCAATCTGTCGTGCAATAGTCGAACCCGATTTCGACCATATACAAGATCCAAGTGTTTAGTCGAACCTCGTGTCAGCTTCGCAAATCAAACAAAAGACCCAAACATTTGAAAGAAAGGCGAATGTTAGAGATTGCACCTTGAGCAATGGCGATGAAAGAGTACTGAGTAGGAAGAGGGAGATTTGCGTCCCTAAGTCAGTTTTGCTTGTGTTTAGGGCTTTTTTAATGTTTTATCTGGAGGGATGGTTTGGGAAAATTTGAGGGAATAAATTGACGCTTCTTTTTAATTTTTTCCTATTCTTGTTTTAGCGATTGGAAATCATACTTGCTTAAGACAGGTATTATTCCCTCGGTATTGATGAGCTGAAAATTGATTTTACCGATCGGAAGATAATTTGATCGCTACAAATATATTTATAACGACCGGATTCATATCCCTTCATTAAGAAATGGTCGTTGAAAGTCAAATTTCTTGTAGTGTTAACAATTTATCCATTTCCTACCATTAGTAGTATAGTTGTAGCATAGGAAGAGAAAGACGAGCTCTGCTCTTGCAATAACTCAAAGGCGGTACTAAAGCATGTGATGCGGCTTGAATGTATAAGTGGCTAAGATGATTGCGTACGTGCATAGTTCTGTGCTTATACGGGGAAGCTCTGCAATACTATAAATAGAGGGGTACGGATCTTTGCATGTCGAGCTTGTGCAACTCACATACTACTGGAAGAGCGACAAAATTTCAATTGACAGTTGAAGTATTGACATTGAGATTCTCTCTCTCCTAACTGTCCTTTGCTTTGATGACAGCGAACAATTTTATTTTTCATCACTTTGTACCTCGTCTGTCGATTAAGTCATGAAACAATAACATCACAACTGCAGTAGCTCTTGTTTTAATAAGTTAAATGTTATTTGAACTAGCTACTTATTAGTAAAACATTATTTGAGCAAAATTACCGTACTAACTTAAAATATGGAGAAAAAGAATATTTACTATGCTGCCTAATCAATATTTTAACATGAGATACTTATTTAGGGTCTTTTTCGGTAATGTGTAATTACTGTATGCCCTTCGAAAGACTTATAAATCCCTGAAACTAATACAGACTTCGCTAAAGGTAGAATACAATGAAAGAAAAAGATTCATATATTTGATACTTACTAGTTAGGAATCAGCTTTAAATTTTTTAGACAACTTTTATTATTATTATTATTATTATTATTATTATTATTATTATTATTATTATTATTATTATTATTATTATTATATTTGACGCATTTTCTCTAATACTCTTATTTTATGTTGGCATGAAGATGATATGAGTTGAACTTAAAAAAAAAAAGAAATTCATCCAAACTTTATTTGGGATTCAGGCGTAATTGTTGTCGTTGTAATTACTACACACCTTATGTAGTAATAACACAACATAATAATTACACCACACAATTATTATAATTATCTATTTATTTGTCATAACATAATTACGATGTTATTTAAATATATTTTTAAATAAAAAGGATAATTATAAAAAGTTGTATACCTTTTCTGATGAATGAATAAATAAATTTTAATGTGTGAAAAATATATGTGCATATACCAATTATTAATTACTCTTTGTTGCTAGGTTAAATATTTTAAGAAATATTAAATAATTATACATTAACAACTAATATCAAAAAAGATAATTGTTACATTTCAACTCATGTGAATGTTATATGTTCATGATTGGTTATATTGTTAAAAGATAGATATTAGTATAAAAAATATTTTCCAAAACAAATATTTATATTAATGAATAAAAAAGAGCCAGTAAAATACAAAATGCTTTTTAACTAGTGTTCTTCATATATTCGAAATGGAATAGAAAGATTGTAAAAATAACAATATGTTTGAAAAAAAAGAAAGAGAATTTCAAAAGTCATCTTATAATTATACAATATAATTACTAACAATTCTCACGTCTCTACCAGAATTAAAAGAGTTGCAATTGCTCTCTTTCCATTACACTCGATTTCTACTAAACAAGTAATTATATTTGGTTTGGCAAGTACCCAAAAACAATACAATTACAACTAATTACACCCACATTCAGTTCCAATGTGGCTTTAATTTCAAAACGGTCACTTAGTGTAAATGATGAACGACTTACAGCGTTTGAAAATTAGACTCAAAGATATAATTTGGATCGAAAACCGTGAAAACCTCTTTATAACGTGAGAGTTATACTCGCTCAAAGTCTAAGTCATATGCGACTTAGGATATCTTTTTATTTAATATTTTCATCTTGTTTTGTCACGATCCCAATTTTCCTTCGTAGGATGTCATGATGGCACCTAATCTTTAACACTAAATAAGCCTAACACCTATCGAAATAATAATAGATTCTACTAAAAAACTATTAAACATGAACTGGAAATTTCGATATAAGCCAGTAATCTCAACATAATACAGTATCCCAAAAACGGTAGTTTAAGTCTTAAGCTTTTCTAAGAGTCACTAGAAATAACAATACATCACTTTCCCAGAATAATAGGAAATGTTGGAAATAAAATACAACAGAAGGTGACTTCGAAGCCTGCAAACGTCCAGCAGGTGTACCTTGAAGTCTCCGGCCGCACATGCATGAGTCTCAGAACCAACTTAATCCGAAGTACCTGGTTTAGCACAAAAATATGCAGAAGCGCAACATGAGTACAACACAGTGGTACCTAGTAAGTATCAAGCCTAACCTTGGTAGAGTAGTAACGAGGCCAGGTCAAGAACCTACCGGACATGTAAACCTATATATGAAATGACATAAAGCTAACAAGAAAGTATCAATGTACGGCCAATAGCAGAAAGAATTCAAATTACAATCAACAGTGAAAATAAGGGGAATACGAATGGCAACGAGAAATAAAGCAATTAAGTAACAAAATAGTCGGGGTACGGATGAAGCATGATTGTGTTCAAATAGGAAAAACTATGACAACTCAACCAATCAAATCATTCCTAATACACGAATTTCAACAATCCCACTTCACGTAATCTCAAATCATAAATCACAACTTCCAAACCTTTAACACACATGACACCTTGTATCCATATTTTTCATATCACTTCGTACGGCAAAATCCACGTACTACCGGGCACATAGAATCCGTGTCAAATGCTAAAAATAATATTTGAGGGAGTTATTCATATATAATAAAGTAAAATTGCAGTTTCTGAACCAAAAAGTAAATGAATGAGAAATGAGTTTATTTTAGAAAATATTTGGGTGAAGAGAATAACATTTTCAAATAAAATAAGGAATCAGATAAGCTAGTGATTTGAATACATAATTTAATATATTAAAATATAATAGCAATTACTTTTTAAATGAAGTAGAAACATCAAATAGGGTAAGGAGATAAAGTTGAGAAATCGATTAACGTGAAATATGATGACTATTAAAAATAGTAAGGTAACGAATGAAACAACGAGTTTTAATTTAAGAGTCACATAAGGTAAGCATGTTATTAATTATTTTATTTAAACCATTGTGTTACTAACAACTCAACAGAGTATGAGAAAATGACTCAGCATAGCAGATTCATCTTAAAAGTTAATTCACCAAAATAATAGTAATAGGAACGGAAAATAGGAAATGACGGCTAAAAAGTAAACTAATGAAAACAACTCCATCCTCGAAAACCAGTAAAAACTAGAAATACTAATCCTTAAAGTCTCGTATGGAAGAACCGAAGCCAACACAAAATACAAAGATTACAAAACACATAAACTGTTTAGCGAAAAACCTGATCCCATCGTACAACACTATCCTCCCTTATTCCACCATGTAAATATCAATAACAATAAATAAATATATGTTCCTGCGCATAACCCGATCCCACCGTACACACCATATAAATATCAATAGTAATTATTAAATATCTGTTGTGGCGCGTAACCCGATCACACTATATAATTAGAGTCAATATCATAATCCTCCTTTATTTCACCATATCAATCCACCCTTCTTTCACCTGTTGCGGCACGCAACCTGATTCCGCCGTATTAATATAAATCTCCAATTATTCCTCCTATTGCGGCGTGCAACCCGATCCATAGATAAATCAATAACAACAACAATCCAATACTCTATTTACAAGAATTTCCTACAATCATAGGGTATGAGTACACGACAATGAAGGAATCACATAAAAAAATTAAGGAACGCAACAAATATTACAAAAGCAACATGACAAATGAAGCACGAGACAACTAAAGCGTGCAATTACAACAATTAAAACAAGTAGAAGATAAGCATATAGTAATGGAAGGAACGCAAAAATTAAGAGGTTACAAGATAATAAGGAAGGCAACAACTTCAACTAAGGCATATAAGTGCAAAATATCAAGTAAGAAGTAAGCTAACAACGTCAAAAAGTATATAAGAGTAGATTAACGATGAGGATATAACACGTCATGACAATTCACTTAAAAGCATAAAAAGAGTCTAGATAACCTAAAACGGTCAAATACCACATATAGCCCGTGTACCCACTCGTCACCTTGCATACATGGTTTTCACATAACACAATTAGCACAATCAACTCGAATTAAGGGGTAGTTTCCCCCACACAAAGTTAGGCAAGACACTTACCTCAATTCGGCCAAATCAATACTCAAATTAGCTTTTCCCTTTACAATTTCACCTCCGCTCGGCTCAATCTAGCCAAAGACGACTTAAATACATTAAACAATGCAAGAGAAAATAATTTCAATTAACAAAGCTATGATCTTTATACAAATTCTCAAAAGTCAACAAAAAGTCAACCCCGGGCTCGCCCGGTCAAAATCCGGGTCCAAGGGTAGGTCTTGACTACCTATAGTCCCACGATTTCATATACGTGTTTAGTTTCCAAATCCGAGTCCAATTCGACTCTCAAATTCTAAATTTTTATTTTTCAATACTTTGACGAAATTCCCAATTTTTTCCCTTAGATTATCATGAATTTGATGTTAAATCAAATGTATAATCATTATATATAATTGAAACTTGATTAGAGTCACTTACCCAATGTTTTGGTATGAAAATCCTCCCAAAAAATTGCCTCCTATGGAGGTTAGGGTTCAAAACATGATAAAATGAAGTTAAGTTTCAGAATAATCAGCTATAAGCAAGCTGCAGATGTCGCATTTGCAACATTAGGTTCGCAAAGGAGAACTCGCAAAAGCGAAGAATCTTTCGCAAAAGTGAAGCTTGAACAGTTCTGATGCCTTCGCAAATGCAACAGAATCTGTCCCAAATGTGGACATTGGTCTTCGCAAAAGCGACCAGTTTGTCGTAAAAGCGACCCTACCCAGCCCAGGCCTTCGTCGCAAATGCGATACATAGTTCGCATTTGTGAACTCTATAGGTTTCGCAAAAGCGATCATTTCTTCACAAATGCGATCCCTTCCTCAGCAGCCCAGGTTTGCAAATGCGAGGACTACCTCGCAAATGCGTCCTCAAAAATGTGGTAGTCGCATTTGCAACAATAACATCGCAAATGCGATGGAACCAGTACCAGCGCTCAACAATTTAACAAAATCAATCCGAAACTCACCCGAGCCCCCGAGGCTCCAAACCAAACACCCACATCAGTTCAAAAATGTAACACGAACTCCCTCGCGCGATCGAAACACCAAAATAACCTCTAGAAGCACGAATTGGACGCCAAAACGTATGAGAAATCACAATGAACTTCACGAACTTCTAGAGTCGTAACCAAGCGTCCGAACCATATAAAATTAACTCCAACTGACTCCGAAATTTTCAGGAAAGTTCCATATGACAAAACGGACTTATTCCAAGTCCCGAAATCAAAATCCGAACTCGATAGTCTTAAAGTCAAACCATGGTCAAACTTAGGAAAAATTATAAACCTTTAAATTTCCAACTTCTGTCAAATGATGCCAAAACCTCTTAGAAATATCCAAATGCAAATTCGAGCATATGTCCCAGTCCGAAATCACCATCCGGACCTATCGGAACCATCGAAACTCCGATCCTAGGTCAAATATTCAAAAGCCAAACCTTGGTCAATGTTTTTCAACTTCAAGCTTCTCAAATGAGAGTCACTCCTTAAAATCATTTCCGAACCACTCAAAAACCTGAACCGATGATGCAGGCAAATCATAATACTCTATGTGAAGTTACTCATGACCTCAAACTGCCGAAGCGGACATAATTGCTCGAAACAACCAACCGGGTCGTTACATACTCCCCCACTTAAACATATGTTCATCCTTGAACGTGCCAAGAGTCGTCTCAAAGCTATCAAATCGCTGCATGAGCTCACCATACATACACCAGGGGTGATTCCATGTCACCACAATCCATGTAGTCCTGACAATGCAACTTAACTGAAGATGTCACTTCATCCTTAGTCCATAACCTTAGGACATAACCCAATCCTCAACATCTGAAACTCATCATAGGGCCCGAATCTCGTATCAATACAGTATGTAAGTCTGAACAAGCTGAATCGATCCACAATCCCAACCTAGGGTACAATCACATGATGTTCCACATAGCTCAAATGCCCGCAACAATAACTTCCGACCACCATAGTTGTTCAATAACAATCTCGGTACCGCTAAAACACTTCATGTCGAATAAGACATTGTTCCGGACCTCCGCAACGCTGCCCATGATAAAAGAACATGCAGAAACCCATAACCTCCAATGAAATCAACAAGCCAAAAAGCTCTCTTGTCCGTCAAGGGCCATTGCCCAATTCTAAGTGGAAATAGCATCATCCTTCCAAACACTCCTCATCCTGATACAATAATGCAACTCTCAGGTCTAGAAACCTCATCTCAGCCAATACAAGCAGCCCAACTGACAACTCACCCCGAGACCACATGGATTCTCACACAACACGGTCCGTACACCTAACCAGCAACAACTCAGATATGCAGCAAAAATAGAAGGAAAGCAAGGTACGAGGACTATCTAACAAGTACAACAGATATAATAGCAAAAGTACAGTTTCATTAACTCATCCCATAGAGGGAAAGCAAAAAACTAATAAAAACAAGGAAAGGGTATCCCACATAACATTTGCTGCGGCGTGCAGCCTGATCTCAGTTATATCAATCCACATAGGATACCTATCGAGCCAAAGTGCTCGGGTTCACTGATCACATGAATGCTGATATCAAGTACGATAGAGTGCACGAGTATAACTGTGGGAAAATGAATAGAAATAATACAACATGGAGGAAAGCAAGCATAACTAAGGTGCATGAGAAAATCAACATCACGAGGGCCATCTTGCCCTCCTCGCCATAAGGCCTGAACGGGATTACAACATGCGTGAGAGTAATCATACAACCTCACAACCCATCATAGCATAAGAGAGGAGCACATAACATAGACTAGGGCACAAATAATATCCATTCTGTCCCGCAACATAACCGTGATATCAACTTCACAAGAGTACCCAAACCTTATCCGATATAAAATACACATTCTCATTGGGCTTTCAAATAGCCCCCAAACCAATTTCGATCATTCCCAAGAAGGTAAATAACCTTCCAAAGGTCTATAACAATCTATCCATAACATACGCCATTAGTTATCCCATTCTCAACTTTTCTTCACATTCCGCAACCAAGAAATAGTCCGCGACATCCAGCCTCGAAACCTCATGAATGCCAGAATTTCCATACCCGACCTCCGCTATGCTACTCAAATGATTGATACATCACTCACTTTCCATCATCTTGCGAAAGCACTCACGTCGGTCTTCCATGTCACGTATCAAAATTCGAACCTCAGAAGCCTCAAATCCCGGTAATCACCATACCACTAGCCAAGCATCCGCAAACAAAAACACAAGATGCCTTCTAAAATGCACGCTCTTCACATGTGATATCCAATAGTGCCAACATTCAGTTAACTTCCGATATCTATCCAGGAGAAAACCATAATGCACAACATATTCCTTATGCCCGTGGCAGACATTCGGCTCAAGCCGTGGCCGACACCATCGAGGACTCTCCGAGACCTGCCCACACGTAACTAAGCCATCGGGACCGCATCTCCCCAAATCAATCGAATACCACAAACCTTCCAACCCAAGAGTACTGCCACAAACGCCGGTAGAGAATTACCACCTAAGAAGGACCAATTACTTCCACTGCTATGCTGACCCATCACCACCAAGCTGACCCATATCTTCGGATACTCCTCGACTTTCCTCTAGGGTAACACTTTTTCTAGTCGATACTCAATGATCTCAACCAAAGCTCAATGCAGAACATCTTAGCATGAACCACATAGCCTAGAAGCTCCAAAACCCTTGTATTTCCTCTCAAGCACCCTATAACGCTGCAGTTGAGATGCCCACGCTGAAGAGACCTTCTGTGAATCTGAAATTGCTTCTCTGATTTCTTTGATACTGAAATGTAAATCCATTAATTATGCAAAAATACCACAAGTCCCAACATCATCCCATGCAAATCTCAAATATTAATCATATACAAATTTTGGGGAACTTTTCAATACCACACACACACACATACACACACACATATATATGTCTCATGCGAAAACTGATATACTACCTGACCATGTATTCTGATCGCCGATAGTAGACTCCCCCACTTAGCGCGAAGCAATAGGAAACAACATCTGATGATCCACAAAACTAACCTTCACAACTAGTGCAACACTAGTCATAAGATACCCCAAGTCATCTACTAATCAGATGTCCATCCTTGTGACCTACCACAATCGCGACGATTAGTCAACCACTTAAACTTTCCCAAGCTCGTACTTATCAACCAGATACCAGAACCTGCTGCACCCCCACGTGAACAACTGAGTAGTCTTTCAATACCTCTGCATCCTCAGTCTGGACGACATATTGAGACAATGTTTGAGCATGCCTGGCTCCCTCGTAGCCCATCCATAGTATCACGAACCATTGGTGCATAGCTGATACCGAGTGCGCAATATCATACATGAGTGAATGCAAGATAAGTACAGACGTCTCCATATTGATCAGCAAGACTCTACCAAACCTGCTTATGATTCGTAGCACCTATGAACCTAGAGCTCTGATACAAACTTGTCACGACCCCAATTTCCCTCCGTACGATGTCATGATGGCATAGTCTCTAAGACTAGATAAGCCTAACACCTACCGAAATAATAACAAATTCTACAAAAAGCTATTAAACATCCATTGGAAATTTCGATATAAGCCAATAATCTCAACATGAGATACAATATCCCAAAACCGGTAATACAAGTCATAAGCTTTTCTAAGAGTCACTAGAAATAACTATACATCAGTTTCCCGGAATAATAGGAAACATTGGAAATAAAATACAACAGAAGGTGACTTTGGAGACTGCGAATGACTAGTAGGTGTACCTTGAAGTCGCCGGCCGCATAAGCATAAGTCTTAGAACCAACTCGATCTGAAGTACATGGTTCTGCACAAAAATGTACAGAAGCATAGAATGAGTACACCACAGTGGTACCCAGTAAGTATCAAGCCTAACCTCGGTTGAATAGTAATGAGGTCAGGTCAAGCTACCTACCGGACATGTAAACTAGTGCAGTATATGACATAAAGCTAAGAAGGAAGGAATATCAATGTAAGGCCAATAACAGAAAGAATTTAAATCACAATCAACATTGAAGATATGGGGAACAGGAACGGCAACTAGAAATAACCAAGTAATTAAGCAACAACATGATCGGGGTACGGATGAAGTATGAATATGTTCAAGTAGGGTAAAACGATGATAACTCAACCAATCAAATCATTCTAATACATGAATTTCAGTAATCCCACTTATTGTAATATTAGATCATAAATCATAACTTCCAAACCTTTAACACATATGGCACCTTATGCCACATTTTCTATGTCACTTCGAACGGCAAAATCCACGTGCTGCCAGGTACATAGTATCTGTGTCAAATGCTATAAATAATATTCGAGGAATCTATTCATATATAATAAAGTGAAATTACAGTTTCTGAACCAAACAGGAAATCAATGAGAAATGAGTATATTTTGGAAAATAATTGGGTGAAGAGAATAACATTTTCAAATAAAATAAGGCATCATATAAGCTACTGATTGAATACAAAATTTAATAAATTAAAACATAGTAACAATTCCTTTTTAAGTAAAGTAGAAACATCAGATAGGGTAAGGAGATTAAGTTGAGAAATCGATTAAAGTAAAATATGACGATTATTAAAAATAGTAAGGTACCGAAGGAAACGACGAGTTTTAATTCAAGAGTCACACAAGGGAAGCATGTTATTAATTATTTTATTTAAAATGTTGTGTTACTAACAACTCAACTGGATATCGGATAATGACTCAGCATAGCAAATTCATCTTGAAAATTAATTCACTAAAATAATAGTAATAGGAACGGAAAACAGGAAATGACGGCTAAAAAGTAAACTAATGAAAATAACTCCATCCTCGAAAACTAGTAAAAACTAGAAATACTAATCCTTAAAGTCACGTACGGAAGAACTGAAGCCAACACAAAATACAAAGATTACAAAACACATAAACTTTTGTGGCTTGCAACCCGATCCCACCGTACAACACTATCCTCCCTTATTCCACCATGTAAATATCAATAACAATGAACAAATATATGTTGCAGAGCGCAACCCGATCCCACAATATAATCAGAGTCAATATCATGATGCTCCCTTATTTCACCATATTAATCCACCCTTATTTCACCTGATGCGGCGCGTAACCCGATCCCATCGTATCAATATAAATCCTCCCTTATTCCTCCTGTTGCAGCGTGCAACCCGATCCATAAATAAATCAATAATAACAACAATCCAATACCCAATTTACAAGAATTTCTACAATCATAGGATATGAGTACACAACAATAAAGGAATCACGTAAAACTCAAGGAACGCAACAAATATTACAAAAGCAGCAAGACAAATGAAGCACAAGACAACTAAGACGTGCAATTACAACAATTAAGATAAGTAATAGATAAGCACAGAGTCATGGAAGGAATGCAATAATTAAGAGGTCACAAGACAATAAGGAAGCCAACAACTTCAACTAAAGTATATAAGTAGAAAATATCAAGTAAGAAGTACAATGAGTGCTAACAACGTCAAATAAAGCATATAAAAGTAGATTAATGATGAGAGACATAACACGTCATGATAATTCACTTAAAAGAATGGAAAGAGTCTAGATAACCTAAACCGGTCAAATACCACAAAGTTGCCCGTGTACCCAGCCGTCACCTTGCGTACACAGCTTTCACATAACACAATTAGCATAATGAACTCGAATCCTTATGGGTAGTTTCCCCGAGTAGTTTCCCCCACATAAAGTTCGGGAAAACGCTTACCTCAATTTGGGCCAAATCAATACTCAAATTAGCTTTTCCCTATACAAATTCACCTCCGATCGGCTCAATCTAGCCAAAGAAGACTTAAATACATCAAACAATGCAAGAGAAAACAATTTCATTTAACAAAGATACGATCTTTATACAATTTCTAAAAAGTCAACAAAAGGCTAATCTCGAGCCCGCCCGGTTAAAACCTGGGTCCAAGGGTAGGTCTTGACTACCCATAGCCCCACGAGTCCATATACGTATTTTGTTTCCAAATCCGAGTCCTATTCGACACTCAAATCCAAAATTTTCAATTTCAAAACTTTCACAAAATCCCCAAAATTTTCCCTTAGATTCTCATAAATTTGATGTTAAATCTAATGTATAATCATGAAATATTATTGAAACTTGATTAGAGGCACTTACCCAATGGTTCGGTATGAAAATCCTTCCACAAAATCGCCTTCCATTGAGGTTAGGGTTCAAAACATGATAAAATGAAGCTAAGTTTCAGAATTCTCAACTATAAGCAAGCTGCTAATATCGCATTTGTGACATGGGTTTCGCAGATGTGAACTCGCAAAAGCGAAGCTTGAATAGTTCTGACGCTTACGCAAATGCGATAGAAAATATCACAAATGCGGACATTGGTCTTCGCAAAAGCAATAAGTTTGTTGCAAAAATGACCCTACCCAGCCCAAGCCTTCGTCGCATATGCGATACGGAGTTCGCTAATGCGAACTCTACAGGTTTCGCAAAAGCGATCATTTCTTCGCAAATGCGATCCCTTCCCCAGCAGCCGAGGTTCGCAAATGTGAGGACTACCTCGCAAATGCGGTAGTTGCATTTACGACAAAAACATCGCAAATGCGATAGAACCAATACTAGCACTCAACAATTTAACAAAAATCAATCAGAAACCAATTTGAAAATCACCTGAACTCGTGAGGCTTCAAACCAAACACCCACACTAGTCCAAAATCATCCCACAAACTCACTTGCATGATCGAAACACCAAAATAACCTCTACAAGGATGAATCGGATGCCAAAACGTATGAGAATCATAATGAACTTCAAGAACTTCTAGAATCACAACCAAGCGTCCAAACCATATCAAATCAACTCCAAATGACTTCGAATTTTTCAGCCAAGTTCTATATGATGAAATAAACCTATTCCAAGTCCCGAAATAAGAATCTGAACCCGATAGCCTTAAAATCAAACCATGGTCACACTTAGGAAAATCCTAAACCTTTAAACTTCCATTTTGCCAAATGATGCCGAAACCTCTTAGAAACATCTAAATGCAAATTTGGGCATATGACCAGGTCCAAGAATCACCATCCGGACATACCGGAACCATCAAAACTCCAATATGAGGTCAAATGCTCAAAAGTCAAACCTTGGTCAATTCTTTCAACTTCGAGCTTCTCAAAATAAAGTCACTCCTTAAAATCATTTCCGAACCACTGAAAAACCTGAGCCGATGATGCATGCAAGTCATAATACACTATGTGAAGTTACTCAAGACCTCAAACTGCCGAACTAGACTCAATATCTCAAAACGACCAATCGGGTAGTTACACGTTTCAAATTATTTCTCTCCAATTTTAAAAGTCCTTAGTATGTTCTAAAATATGCTCTACATATATATATTTATGTCCAAATAGTGTTCATAACCTTAGTAGCTCTTACTAGCACCCAAACAAAGCGTTTAGTGCTTGATAACCCTTTAAATGACCTTAAAACATTTTGAAAATTTTGGAACGTTACATCAAGGGCCGGGATTAGGAAGGTTTAGGTCCGGGTTCTTAGGTCGGGGATTGAGGTTAAGGGATTTAGAGGGGTCACTATCGAGGGTTAGGGTCACAGTTCAGGGTCTTAGGTCAGGGGTCGAGGGTCAAGGTTATGATCCGGGGTTGAGGTGCGGCGCTGGGGTCGAGGATTGAGGGTTGGGGTAGGAGTTCGAGATCAGGTGTTTGGGATAGGAGTTTTATATAACGTAATGAGGGTGTGATCGGGGGTGTAACAATCCAATCCATCATTTTGAGTTGTAATACTTTGTTTCTTGAGTTGAGACTTTTCATAGTGTAATGATCCGACCGATCGTTTTGAGCTTTAGCATTTTTGTTCAGTGAATTGGGGCATTGAGTAGCTTGATACGATGCATTAGGACTTTTTGATATGGTTAGTTTCAATATTTGGGAGGTTCAGAATTTATTTGGAGGAACGATTCTCAAATTAGAAACTTTTAAGTTGGAAAAGTTGACCAAGGTTTAACTTTTGTGTAAAAAAAAACTCAAAATCAGGATTTGAAGGTTCCAGTGGGTTCGTAAGGTAATTTTTGACTTGGTCATATGTTCGACTTGAGAATAGGGTGGTTCGAGAGCGATTCTGCGATTATTCTCGAAAGTTTGTGTTTTGAAGGTTTTTGAATTTGCTAAGTTTGACTTGATGTGGACTTTGGTGTTACCGAACTCCAGGTAATGTTCCAAAATCTTGGATAGGTTCATTTAGTTGATTGAAACTTATGTGTGAAGTTGGTCATATCTGGGATGTCTAAGTGTTATTTGGATGCGTTCGGTGAAGTTTTAAGATTTGAAAGTTAAGAGAAGGATTTTAGTCGTCGATTCTTGATTTTGATATTATTCGTGCAGTTTTTAGCCCTTGCGCTAGTTTGGATAAGGTATCGGGACTGATTTGTATGATTGGATGTGGTCCCGAGGCCTCGGGTCTCTTTCAGGGTAGTTTTGGACCATATCAGAGTGTTTTGCTGCTGCTAGTTTCTGGTTGTGGTTTTGTTCTTTCCGAATACAATGGGAAGCACACGTTCGTGAAGAGGACGTTGGAGCATCTCTGATGGTGTGCATCGTAAATGCAGTGGAATCCGTGCGAATGCAATGAGAGGTTTGGATTGTTGGGTGTTTGTGTTACGCAAACGTGACAATAGGGTCATGAACGCGAAGAAGGAACTGGGGGCCACAGGTTTTTGCCCTATGAAAACTCGACAAGGGTGTCGTGAATGCAATGAGGAGGCTGTTGGGTAGGTTGCACTTTGCGAACGCAGCTGAAACACCGCGAATGCAAAGAATGGGCTCATGGCTGGGCAGGATTTGACTGTCGTGAAAACGATGGGTTGTCCGTGCACATGAAGTGTTGGGGTAGGAAGCCTTCGCAAACACGACCAATGGCCCATGAATCCAATGAAGGGCCTGACGGAAGCTTTATAACATTGAGCTCGGGGGTTAGTCTCATTTCATCAAATTTCACTCTTGTTGAGGCGATTTTGAAGGGCTATTGTCATCATCTATCACAATTTTCGGGTTATTCATCATTGATTTGAGGTGTTAGAGAGGCATAAGAGCCGACATCGAATTTCGAAGCGAGGTAAGTCTCTTGCCTAACCTTGTAAGAGGGAACTTATCCCCGTAGGTGCTATATTTGCTACATGCTATATGTTATGGGAGCTAGCACACATAAGGTGATGAGTGTCTATGCGTATACTATATTCTTGATTATGTCCTGATCGACATAAACTTACACCATGCTTTAACTGTACTGCTTGAGTTACTCTTACATGTTAAATGCTTTAAATTCATGCTTTAGCCTAAGACTAGACTTGCGTAGAGTATTGAGCTTTGCTATTTGACTTGACGCACTACTTGATTAGTCGCGAAGATTATACTCTCCCTTATGGATTACTCCTTTGTTGTACTTATTTGTCCGAAAGTTTCTTGATTTCTTAACTTGCTCATATATTAGAGAACTAGACTAATGACCCGTCAAAAGTTTCACAAGTCTTATAGGATCGGGCTGATCACCTCAGAACTACTCTTATGGGAGCGGGCCTTTCACCTCGGCAGGATTATAAGATCGAGCTATTTGTCACTCGGCAATATTATGAGATGCATCTATGGATCGGGCCGTACAATCTCGGTCATATCATGTAACACCATTCTTATGGGATTGGACCATTTTCCTCAGCAGTACTATTAAACATTCTTATGGGGTTAGGCTGTTTGCCTCGGAAGAATCGTGCGTAACATTTCGATAGATAGTCAGAGCATATATGAGTATCCTGACTAGGATTTGACATTTGCACCTAATATTGGTCATATATATTCCATTTGAGATAGAATTTGGTACTTGAGGATTTTTTTATTTATTTTCTTCTATTGAGGATCATGCTATACACATATACGTATTTCAGTTGCTTCTCTCTATGCTTCACACATGTCTACGTTTATTGTACTTTGATTACTGGACCACTAGTATGTGTCGATGTCGACCCCTCGCTACTACTTCTTCGAGGTTAGACTAGATATTTACTGGGAATACATTGATTTATGTACTTATACCACACTTCTACTATGCAGGTACTGAGACATGTACATTTGGTGGTCATACAGGCACGTAGGCGCAACTGCTGAGGAGACTTTCTGGTGAGATGCTTTCTATGTTATGATCCACAGCATACAGAGTCCCTTGACACCGAGTTTTGGGGATATTAGACCAACGTTCACAGTTGTATTTTAATTATGACATTTGATTTTATATTATGATCATATTCTAACCTTGATGACGATGTCAGTGTTATTTTGCTAATTCATTGCACCACTTGCTCCATAATGTCTAGTAAACTATCAGTTGCCATGTTGATATATTATCGACTTGCCTAACAGCAACATTGGGCGCTAACGGTCTATGGTGGGAAAATAGGTCGTAACAGCTTGGTATCAGAGCACTAGGTTGCTTAGTTCTCCACGAGTCATGAGCAAGTCTACTAGAGTCCTACGGATTGGTATTGACACGTCTATGCTTATATTCGAGAGGCTATAAGTCTGTCAGGAAAACTTCTCTTTCTTGATTTTTCATCATGCGACCTTATTTTTTCCGAAAGCCTATATATTCAATTCTTTCCTACTCATTTGAACGCGGTTTCGAGCACTTGATATCAGTTGGGCACCGACGAGTCGTAGTGATGTCGTAGATGTGGTGCAGGATGTTTTTCCCTATGTTAAGGGGTCAGACTACTATCATCGCCTTGTAGAGGGGTGTTCAATTATTTTAGCCCAATGTTGGTATTGCCCATGGGTTCAGGGCCATACACATTGTCTTGCGATGTTTTACGCGTGGATCTTGACACAGTGTTAGTGCAGAATAGAAGAGTGCTTACTTATGTGTCATGGTAGAGATAACTTGGGGAGGAGAATTATTCAGTTCATGATTTAGAGTTTGATATTTGTCCCAACACAGGAACGACATTTGGGATATGGATTTTCAGGTGTTGGCCAACGGAGTTGCGATATTGGATATTTTCAAACTAGGTAGAGTTTTTGCTTGTGTTGTTATGCAGTAGTCCTGTTGAGAGCACTAAAGCTCTTTAGTATGATAGTCATCATTTGCTTGTCCTTGAGGACACGATTTTGCAAAGTGGTGGTTAAGAAGCGGTTATTGGGGATGACAATATGTTGCAAACTTCGGGGTCGAATATGTGTTTCTAGTATTGATGGTTCGAGAGAGGTGATCCTTGAGGATGATTAAAGTTGATACATTCTATTTGTTCAGGTGCTATGAAGATTTCAGGCAGCATTCATTATAGTGGAGGATGAAAAATGACCTTGTCAGATATGTCTCGCGGTGGTTGCATTGTTAGCATGACAAGTATGAGCAGCAGAGACCAAGTAATTTTCTTTGAAAGATGGCTTAACTGGATTGGAAGTGGGAGCGTATCATTATGGATTTTGTGGTAGAGTAGCCACATGCTTTGAGAAAGCTTAGTGTGATTTGTGCCATTGTGGACAAAGGACTAAGTCTGTGTATTTCATTTGAGGTGGTGGCTTTCATACCTAGAAAGTTTGAATGTGATGAAAACAGTTTGCTTGGAATACAAAGGGAATGTGAATGCTTGGTATCTCTTTAGGGTACAAATATTGTCTCGAGTTTTGGAATGTGTTGTTGGACCTTCAGTTGATGTTGGTTTAAGGAACAGATTATTATAGATGGTGGACGAGCGTGGTATCAGGAGGATTAACTGATTTCATAGTGGTTTGGACATGGCAATGTCGTTGGAGGACGTCGATATGAAGTTACATCGGTGGACTATCTCCTGTAAGAACGTTAGGGGTTGTATGATTCTTTTAAGGTTACTATGAAGAGTTTTACCTTTCTATCCAACGATGAGCATATACTACGATGTGGGTTCTTGGGTTATGTGATTGAAAGCTTAAAGCCAAGTGGGGAAGCTTACCATCAATGATTGGGTCATATAGTCACGTGTTTTTGTATTTTTTGGATTTCGGTACGTCGGTGGACTAGTTATGACCTTAGGAGGAGGACACCAGGGGTGACTCGAGTAGGGAATTTGATGGACGTGTGTTATATTTCACCTCATTGATACATGGAAGTTGTGGGATAGCTCATATTTGATATTCCTTGTGGATGTAATATGTAAGGGAAAGAATTCGCTTGGGTGCTTCTTTCGGAGTACTCATGTGCTGACAGAGCACTAGTTGTTTGGGTATGTATTTAGGATTAGGTCTGAGTGGGTGACTCTCAAGGATGGTATTAGTGGGTTCAAGATTCAAGGTGGGTACCTAAGGGATTTTCGGGCTCGTTGTGTGACTAAGGATTGAGCAGTGGAATATCAGAGTACTTGGAGTTTTTCTACATCATTATTGGTTCCGCAATGTAGCTCTAGAGAGATAGGAGGAACAACCTTAGATTTATAGAATGTCTCTTCAGAACAGGCGTATGAGTTTGAGGTACTATTTGGTGTATGAGAGGAAGAAATGACTTATGGGTATTAAGACTACATGGTCTTTTGTTGGGGCCACTCGAGGTGAGTGTTGATTGAGATCCATGGTATGTTGTGAAAGAGAAGTGTTATCTTTGAGTCAAGTCAAGAGGAAATCTAAAGAAGATGGATCAGTTTAATAGTGGCTTGGATCAGCATGGTAAGGGAAATGATTGGTTCCTTCGGTATGATAAGGCTATACAAATGTTTGTGGCAAAAACTTGTAGGTTCAACAGTCTACATGACTTGGTGGATTTAGAGGGATTCAGTTCTGATGGCTTGGTTATGAGTAAACGGGTCCCGAAGAGTTTATGATAGTTTGGACCAAGACTTGTAGTTGTGTCTTCTACAGTTATGGGATTTTGGTCAGATGTTGCGATTTTTTCTCCTAAGATGAGTTAAGTGAAATGTTTCTAGCCGATTGAATGCTTATTCTACTTGTGATTCAGAATTTATAGTGGGATTCTCATATATTTCCATATGATAGCATGGTGGATGTGGTGATTTATGCGGAATTGAGATTTGAGGGGTTAAGGTTGTGCTTCAGTTTGGACAGGAATGTCACGAATTTGAGTTAGCGGGAGAGATTTCAGATGTTTAAGAGTATGTTGGCTTTATTTTACTGTCGCTTGAGAATGGTGTGTTTGTGGAAGAGGCATTATGTATTGGTTGCGGATGAGACTAGCACTGCAAAAATAGCATGGTTGGTAGCCCTTGATGATCAGGTTTTTCTACTTGGTGAGAAAGGCTATGGAAGTATCTCCCACGAGACGAATGTGTAAGTGCGGAGTGTCAATCATTTAAGTGGGAATGATTGAGATAATATATGGAGATTTTGGTACTCTCATAGATTGGAGAGTTTGTTTCCTAGAGGCAGACAATTTCTTTGGTTGCGGACTGTGGAAGTACGTTTAGAACTTGAAAGCTAATTGTATGTGACGTGGTTAAGGTCAACATGGACTTTTGGAATGCTATTGACCCATTTTGGAATAATCCGAATTGGTTTAGAGGCCCATTGGTAGGCCTAATGTGAATGTGTATTCTACACTAGATTGAATCTGTCTATTCAACACAACATTTGTCTACGGAGGAGTCATAGGGCATATGGATGTTATTATTACCATCATCTATTTTGTTGTTACCCTCTTACACTATGATGAATTGTGAGGCGGCTTGATTATTCACACACATGTTGTGGTCTTTTGTAGGCTTTGCAATAGTATATGAGCGAGATGGCTCTCGAGATGTTGAATTGTTTGTTGCACCTTAGTCATGCTTGGCTTTCTGTTGTGCATTATGCTATCCGTCTCACCATGGCTATGTTTATGCACTTGGCGTGCTTGTTGTTGATATATATGTCTAGTGAGCAGGAGCATTTGGCTCGATGTTTTTTCCATGCGGATATTGATGTATTGATCGGGTGGCATGCTACTACGAGTATTATATGAGGATTGGGTGACAAGCTGCCATGGGTATTATGTTTGGATTGAATTGCATACCACAAGAGTATCATGTATAGATGGGGTTGCACGCTACAACAGAGAGTTATTAGATACGATTCCTTGTACATATTTTTTGTGTTTTGCTTCTCTTCTGTGGATAGATTCATAGCATTTTGTTAGGTTGTTATATCTGGTACACTTGCTGGATGGTTCTGGTACTTGAGTTTCCTTTCCTTATTGATCATATTCGAGTTGTGGCTTATTTGGCGCATGGATCGCATTGTATGATATTTTAGATGGTATTTGATGTGGCTTGTTAGCTGAGTAGCTTGTACTGGGTGAGACGAGGTCATTGGGCCTAGAATTAATACAATCAGATCTAGATAAGATATGTTTGGAATTAGGCTACCATTATTTAGCTCAGAATTTGGTGATGGTTCTTGTTGGATGAGAGAACTCTATGACTTGTGGTTCTAATGGGTGGTTATGAGTTTTTACACGTTACTTCCATCATTTGCAGTGTTGCGAAGGTTTGACGTAGGGTTATATGCAGTATAAGTTACGTTATCACTACCGTTTTGGTAAAGAGCAGTTGATGCGGCAGATAATATGGTTATGCATGTATGAGTTATGAGGCAAATCGTGTGGCTACTTCTTGGGACTGTTATTATGACTTGATACAGTTGCTGGGGATTGATACAGTGTATGTACACCACGGATCTTATAGGAAATTCCAAATGTTTGGATTGGTTCTATGGCTTGTGGGCTAAGGTCGAAGGATCTTCAGCCGAAATTAGGGTAATGAACTTATACGGATTAAGGTGGCATGGGGGTGTGTATGAGGAGCTTATTTAGTTATTTGACGAGTTTGGGAACGACTTTTGGCACGTTTGAGGATGAACGTATGTTTAGTTGGGGGACAATGTAACGACCCAACAAGTCGTTTTGAGTCTTAGCATTTCTGTTCAATAAATTAGGATGTTAAGTAGCTTTATATGGTGCATTAGGACTTGTGGATATGGTTGGTTTTGATGTTTGAGAGGTAAGGCATTTATTTGGAGGAATGATTCTCAAATTGGAAATTTTAAGTTGGAAGGGTTGACTAAGGTTATAATTTTGAGTAAACGAACTTGGAATTAGGATTTGAAGATCCTAGTGGGTTCATGAGGTGATTTCGAACTGGGCGTATGTTTGGGTTGAGTATCGGATCGTCCAGGAGCGATTCAGCGGTTATTGTCGAAAGTTTGCATTTTGAAGGTTTTTGAATTTTCTAACTTTGACTCGGAGTGGACATTGGCATTATACAGGGTGATGTTCCAGAACCCTAGATATGTTAATTTAGTTTATCTAAGCTTGTGTTAAGTTTGATTACAATCCGGAATGTCTAAGTGTCCTTCGGACGCATTCGGCGAATTTCGATGGTTTGAAAGTTAAGAGAAGGAGTTTGGTCCTTGATTCTTGGTTTCGATGTTATTCGTGGCATTTCGATCCCTTGGATAAATTTGGATAAAATATTGGGACTATTTTGTATGATTGGGATGGGTTACGGGGACCTCAAGTGTGATTCAAGGTGGTTTTGGACCATATCAGAATTTGCCGTTGCTAGTTCTGGTTTTGTTCTTCGCGAATGCTGTAGGAAGCACCTGTTCGCGATAAAGAAGTTGGATCAGCCATGATGGTGTGCTTCATGAATGCTGTGGAGTCCCCGCGAACGCAATGAGAGATTTGGATTGTTGGGTGTTTGTGTTACACGAACATGACAGTAGAGTTGCGACGCGGAGAAGGAACTAGGGGCCAGAGGGTCTTGCCTTACACGAACGCGAAAAGGGTTCCTCGAACTTGAGGAGGAGGCATCTTGGTAGGTTCCACTTTGCGAACACGACAGGGAGACAGTGAATGCGAAGAAGAGGTTCATGGATGGGCAGGAGTTGGCTATCGCCAATGCAATAGGCTGTCCGCGAACGTGAAACGTTGGGGTAAGAAGCCTTCACGAACGCGACCATGGCCCGTGAATGCGATGAAGGGCATGGTAGAAGCTTTATAATCTTGAGCTTGGAGGTTAGGCTCATTTCATCAAATTTCTCTCTTGTTGAGCCGATTTTGAAGGGCTATCTATCACAAGTTTTTGGTTGTTCGGCATTGATTTGAGGTGTTAGAGCAACATAGGAGCCGACATCAGATCTCAGAGCGAGATAAGTCTCTTGACTAACCTTGTAAGAGGGAACTTATCCCCGTAGGTGCTATATTTGCTACATGCTATGTGTTATGGGATCTGGCACGCATAAGGTGAGGAGTGTCCATGAGTATCCTAGATTCTTGTTTATGTTCGGGTCGACTTAGACTTACACCATGCTTTAACTATACTACTTGAGTTACTCTTACCTATTAACTGCTTTAAATTCATGCTTTAGCCTACGACTAAACATGCATAGATTATCAAGATTTGCTATTTTAGAGACCTGACATGCTCCTTGATTAGCGCGACGATTGTACTTTCCCTTACAAATTACTCATGTGTTGTACTTATTTGTCCAAAAGTTTTTTGATTTCTTAACTCCCACGTATATTTGCAAGTTGGACTAATAACTCGTCAAAAGTTTCATTATTCTAATGAGATTGGGTTGATTGCCTCAGCACAATTCTTATGGGGGTAGGCCATTCACCTTGGACGGATTATGAGATACATTTATGGATCAAGTCATTCCTCTATCTGCAGTATTATGAGATGCATATGTGGATCGTGTCGTACCATCTCGGCAGTATCATATAAAACCATTCTTATGGGATCGGCTCGTTCGCCTCCGCAGCATTATGACACACTTTAATCGTGTCGGCCCGTTCGCCTCGGCAGTACTATGAAGCACGCTTATGGGATTGAGTCGTTCACCTTGGCAAAATCCCGTGTAACATTTCGATATGTAGTCGACGAATATATGAGTATCCTGACTCAGATTTGACGTTTGCACCTGATATTAGTCATATATATTCCACTTGAGGTAAAATTTGGTATTTGAGGATTTCATTTTTTGCCGTTGAGGATCATGTTATACACATATACCTGTTTTGTTGCTTCTTACTATGCTTCTTATCTGTCTACTTTTATTGCACTTTGATTACTCGACCACTAGTAAGTGTCTATGTGGACCCATCGCTACTACTTCTTCGTGGCTAGACTAGATACTTACTGGGTACATGTTAATTACGTACTCATACTACACTTCTGATTTAATTATGCATAAACTGAGACAATTACATTTGGTGGTCATATAGGCACGTAGGTGCAGTTGCTGAGGAGAATTTGGGGTAAGCTGCTTTTTATATTATGATCCACAGCACACGGAATCCCCTTTCTATTCATTTACTATATTCTGTCTACTTTCTATTCCAGACAATTGTTGTAGTAGTATTGGGTATTCTAACAGATGCTCATGCACTTGTGACAGCGATTTTTGGGGATGTTAGACCATTGTTCACGATTTTATTTTAATTATGATATTCGATTTTATATTTTGATCATATTCTAACCTTGATGACGATGCCAGTGTTATACTACAGAAATAGAACGATTTCGCTTATTCATTGCATCACTTGTTCTTACGCGTGTCATAAACTATTGGTTACCATGTTGATTTATGCCAGCTTACCTAGCGGCAGCATTGGACGTCATCACAGCCTGTAATGGGAAAATGGGTCGTGACATGTAGGGGCATATGATATTTTGGAACTTGTACGTATAGATGGTTTGGACATCGAGGACTTGGGGGTGTTTTGGCACTCTTGCATGCAAATTGCGACTTCTTAGGATTTTTTATATTGAACTTAGCCCTCGATTTGAATATTTACACTTCATTTTAATATTTTGATACCTCGGATAGGTCTAGATAGTATTTTTAAACATTTTAGGATGGTTTAAAGGGGTTCCGGTGGTCCTAGTGAGTAGGGTCATTTAGGCTGAAGTAGAAGATTTCAGAAAATTAAAGGTCTGAGGAATGGGCATACGTCGCGCGACCAGTACTTACATAGCCACCATTCAGCAAAACAAGCATAATATTTCATACAATTGTCCAAATGTTCAAATGACAAATAGTTAGGACCATATAGGAAGTAGACTCAAAGGGCTATAAAATTTTATTTTTGTGTCATGTTCAAATTTATTATAGATTGGGAGATATATTCTTGTGAAGTCAGACCAAAATTTCATGATTGACAGGACATGGGGTGCAACACAAGACTAGTTTCCCATGGGCAAAATCTTGGATTTTTATAAATAGTTTCATTTCGTGATTTTGGTGCGTTCTCTATCATTTTGGAGACTTGAGAGCTTAGTTTTGAGATTTTTTAGCAAGATTAATATTTACAATGTCAGGGTAAGTAATTCTAATTCAAACTTATGATTATATCATGAATCTATTATTGATTTGCCTTATCAACATGGATTGAAGGTTCAACCATTGGATTTTCAATGGAAGGTTATGGGTCAATGGGATTTTACTTTTATTTTCAAGTTTGATAATGTGGGATTGTGTTTAACTTTTTTAATTGACTTTGACTTCTGGTTAGCTTTAAATTATGGGATTGATTCCTATGGCTTCGTTTAACCTTGTTAAGTATACTCTTTGCTAGGTCAAGGTCAATATGTAGATGTGAAGCAAGGATAGGCATTTCATAAAGGCTAAGGATAGCTTGGATCAAGGTAAGTTGAAATTTTGACCGCAATGAGGGAATTTTCTAATTATTTTGCTAGCTATTTGCTGCATATTTGGGAATAACGTATATGCGAAGTGAAAAGCATATATATGCGGAAACTATATACTTTCATCTTGGGTGGAATGATAAGCTTTATATGCTTTACCTATTTTACTTATATTATGATTGTTTATGCTCTCACGTACTATATCATGTTATAAGTATTTCTCATATTCTAATTTAACATGATAGAATATTTTAAGTCATGACTAGTTATTACATGATTATGCATTTCTCTTATGCAAGTATAATATTATAGGAATCCTTCACATGCTTCTTTAAAAATATGATTGATATGTACGTCGAATTATATGGTTAACCTTTTAATCATGCATTGGAAATATGTATGATCATTGTATATGAGTTTTGCACACAGATGTGATAAAGGAAAGTTGAGATGTCTATCCACGTTATGAATGGCACATTGAATTGTCTGTGTAGGTTATAATATGGCACGTTGAGTTACCTGTAGGTTATGATATGACACATTGAGTTATCCGTGTGAGTTATTAGATGCACGTTAAGTTGTTTTGTGCTAGTTTATGATATGCATATTGAATTGGTCATACAGTTGTGTGTGAATATGGATCTGTCTCTCTGGAGTCGCTCTCGATCCTATCTTTCTCTCTTGGTTGCATAAACACGAGTTTGTGGGAAACAAGCAAGTTTCTACATATGTTAATAAAGAGAGTATTTTTTTTATTAAATCCCGGTCGTTACTTTGTTGGAAAAAATAGTCAGTGATACTTATTGAGTATTGTGCATGTTGCTCCCAAACGCACACGCAAGTATACGTGGTCGTACAAGTAATAAAATGATAAGTCGAGAGTCGAACCCACAGAGACTTGTGATTAACTATCAACTAAATTCAACCCAAAAAATCAATCTATTCAAGCGATTTTTTAAAGTTTATTAACTACTACTAATCTAGAGTTGCAAACTAAGAGATTAAAGAAACAAATCGATAATCTTAGAGGATCAATGAGAGAAAATATTCTAGAGCTATGGCTTAGCTAACAATCCCATTGAGTTTCCTACTTAAATTGTCTAATTAATTTATCTGGTTTTTTGGTTGACAGTATTAATATTACTCGTAGCCTTCTCCCGAAGTACTACTCGTCTATTCAAGCTAACTTAACACCTATATTCCTATGGAATCAGGATTAACAAGAACGCATTATAATTCCTGTATAGTAACAAAACAAGGCGATTAAGTATATTCCTATCCTAACTTCAAATCCGCTCCCGATGCTCGAGTCCAAGATCTTCCTCTACTCAATCTTATATGCAATCTAGAATTTCCTCTCCCCAGTTTAATCCTAGATTCGTAGATAGTATTCGATTGGTGATCAAGCAATCAAATAATTAAGCGCACGATTGAATAAATAAATCAATATGATAAATAATAAGAACAAACCAAACTTCAAACTACATCGTTCATGTAGCACCCAAAACTCTAGAACTAAGAAACTATGAAATTAAAGGAAGAGAAAAGAACAAAAACTAGTTGGAAGCATCCTACAAGCGTGATTTGTGTTCCCCTTGGTCAAAAGCTCCGTAAAAATTATGTTTTTGAATTATTTATAGGTGTAGAAAAAAAAATCTAGACGAAATAATCAAGTCCAAAACAAAAAAGAAGACAAAATAACTTCAAAACTAGACCCGGGCGTCGCAGCGTGAAACACCTGAACTTTCTCGCGCTGGAACTCGCGTCGCTTCCTTTAACGCGAGGAAATAATCTCGTCTCGCCTGCTTCTGTTGCCTCTTCACGTTATTGCCTTAGGTGTTTGCAATCAAGTATAATTATTTGTGCTTCTTGTCTTCTGTTTCCTCCACGTATCCATTTTTCCAAGGTAATACTTTACTTTCCTATATTTATTTTTGTTTTACTTCATCCCATCATTGTCCCATTATGTCCAGTCATTAGATACTCATGACCTAATCATTAGTGTATAAAATACACCGCAGAATCTTTGCTTTGCTCCAATTTTATATCCAAAATACTTATATATAAAATAAACTCAATTAAACACAAATTTAGCATAATTTAACATTAAAGCACCAAATGTAAGGTAAGTAATGCACTAAAAATACATAATTATAGCCAAACAATCAGCGCATTTATACTCAGACTATACTTCTGCACCATGTGTGTAACTACTAGAGCTGAGCGATAGTGGAGTTTGAGAGCGGCATTAAAGATATATCAGTGTTCCAATTGTGAGCTGATATTTTGCTCGAGGTAGTTTAGGCCCTTATGTTTCTGTTTTATAATTTTAAGCAGATGTTGTATTTTTCATATGACCGTTGTATTCTTATTCTTAGTAGCTCATGACTTGTGATACCAGTTCTTGGGATAGTTGTATTAGATTTATTTTTTAACTTTATTATTTAATATGGTAATCTTCAACTTGAGTTGTATTTGTGTTGGTTAGTTCACCTAGCAGGTAGAGTTAGGTGCCATCACGATTTGGCGAGATTTAGACCATGACATGCGATATCATAGCCAGGTTTCATAGGCCTTACGAGGCATGAACAGTGTCTTAATAGAGTTTATTTATGGATATTTTGAGCATCATATCTATAAGCGAGAGGCTACATATGCATTTAGAAAAGTGTTCCCTTGTTTTACTCGTTATTCGTGCTATAAAACTATAAGTAAGATTCAAGCATGTTGTGTCACGACCCAAAATCCCAACCTGGTCGTGATGGCGCCTCTCGTGGGGACAAGGCAAGCCAAACCAACCTAATTCCATTCAACAGTTAAATTACACAGTTTTATACAAGATTAGATTGACAACAAAGTCAGTCGGAATATATATAAGTAGTACCATCCCGACTACAGCCCTCAGATCGGAGTGTCACTAAGTCATGAGCCACTAGAGAAGACCTACTGATAATATATCTATTACAATGTCTTAAGTACAAATGTTCGAGGGAAGCAAAATCAACAAAAGAAAAGAGTTACGAGGCTGCGAACGCAGGCAGCTACCTCGTAATCTCTGAAGCTCCGGTCCAATAGTAATAATCAGTACCTCTGAGTGGGACCGCTAACGCCTGAATCTGCACACAAGGTGCAGGGAGTAAAGTGAGTACTTCAAACTCAGTGAGTAATAAAAGTAAATAAGAACTGAAGATAAGAAACGTCAAATCATTAAACAATCCACAACGGAACGGTAACATTCGTTACATTCCACATAATTCGAGAAGTAAGCGGAATAATCACAAAATCAATAATGCAATGCAATGCAATGCAATGCGATGCTATGCCATGCAATGCAATGCAATTCTAGTCATGCTAGTCAATACTAGTCATGATCTGTGGCGGACGTGCCACACGATCCTCTGGGTACCCGCGCTCGGTGGGTGGTTCC
>MCJB01032953.1:73593-89514 GCA_002018475.1 Nicotiana obtusifolia | reverse complement strand
CCCCCCCCAGTATTCGGGGTAGATCGAAGAAAGGCCTCAAATACCGTTGTCACCGATTCGTTACCGGCCTTCGAATCTAAGTTAGCACGATCTACTTGTTGCCTTGTTAAAAACCTTACCGTAAAACACATTTGGGACAAAATCGGTCCAAGGGAAAAAGAGTGCAACGCGTGATTTTAGACCTAATTTCTCGTATGGTCCCTTGTTTGCTACCTGCAAGCGTTAGTTTATAATGTAAATAAAAAATAAAGAACGGGGCCATACATTTGCGGTAATACCGCTTTAAGTGAGTTATATTCCAGTTGTTCGGTAATTGTTTAACGTTCATTGTTCCGAGCTTGTAGGATCTGTTTCCGGTGACTTCGATGATATGATAAGGTCCTTCCCAGTTCGGTCCCAGCTTTCCTCGTTCAGTCTCCATCTGTTCAGCGTGACCTTTATTAGTACTAAATCCCCGATATTGAAGTATCGAAGGTTGGTCCTTCTATTGTAATACCTCTCGTTCTGTTGCTTTTGGGTAGCCAACCGAACAAGGGCGTCTTCGCGCCTTTCATCTAACAGCTCTAGGTTCGTATTCATGGCTTCGTGGTTTGATTCCTCTGTTGCATATCAGAATCTGATACTTGGCTCCCCGACCTCGACCGGTATCAAAGCTTCGGCGCCATAAACCAGAGAGAACGGAATGGCCCCGGTGCTGGACTTCGCGGTCGTACGGTATGCCCATAGAACTTCGGGTAACATTTCCTTCCATCTCCCTTTGGCATCGGTTAACCTCTTTTTGAGGTTTTGGAGTATGGTTTTGTTGGTAGATTCAGCTTGTCCATTCCCACTAGGGTGGTAGGGTGTCGATAGAATCCTTTTGATCTCTTGATCTTCGAGGAATTGGTTACTTTGCTATCGATGAATTGCTTCCTGTTGTCTAATACGATCTCGGCTGACATTCCAAATCGGCATATGATGTGATCCCAAATGAAATCGATGACCTCTTTTTTCCTGACCTTCTCATATGCCTGAGCTTCCACCCATCTAGAAAAATAATCAGTCATAAATAGTATAAATTGAGCTTTACCTGGTGCCCACAGAAGAGGACCAACAATGTCCATTCCCCACTTCATGAATGACCATGGTGATAAAACCGGGGCGTGTCTTTGGCATTCATCGCGTTTTCGAACGAACTCATTTGTATCTTTTTCCATGTCGATCCAATAATAACAGACCCTGATTATTTTTTGAATCAATGACTCGACGCCTGAATGATTTCTATACCCTCGTGGATTTCTCTCAAAACATACTCCGTATTGCTCGGTCCCAGACATATCGCGAGTGGGCCATCAAATGTTCTCCCGAACAAGATTCCGTCTTTGGATAGGCTAAATCGACCCGCCTTTGTACGCAGGGCCCTCGACTCTTTTGGATCCGACGGTAGTTTACCGGATCTGAGATATTCTACATACTTGTTCCTCCAATCCCATGTTAGACTCGTCGAGTTGATCTCGGCGTGGCCTTCTTCCACTACTGATCTCATAAGTTGTACGACTTTTTCCGAGTTGAATTCGTCGTCTTCGACCGACGATCCCAAGTTAGCGAGGGCGTCGGCCTCAATAGTTTGATCCCGAGGTATATGTTGTAAAGTCCATTCTTTGAATAGATGTAATGTCAATTGCAATTTATCCAAGTACCTTTGCGTTCGTTCCTCTCTGACCTCGATTGTTCCATTGACTTGGTTTACCACAAGAATGGAGTCGCAGTTGGCTTCGATCACTTCTGCCCCCAAGCTCTTGGCTAGTTTAAGGCCCGCAATCATGGCTTCATATTCGGCCTCGTTGTTAGCCAATTTCACAGTCTTGATAGATTGTCTAATTATATTACCTGCTGGTGGCTTCAATACAATGCCAAGTCCGGACCCTTTTGTGTTCGACGCACCGTCCGTGAAGAGGGTCCAGATTCACGAGGAAGTTCCTGAGTCAATCAACAACTCTCTTTCGACATTAGGGTCGGTGTGAAATCGGCCACGAAGTCTACCAAAATCTGAGACTTAATGGCAGTCCGAGGTCGATACTCAATGTCGTACCCACTTATTTCTATGACCCATTTGGCCAATCGGCCCAAGATCTCGGGCTTATTCATAACATTCCTTAATGGGTAAGTCATTACGACACATATGGGATGACATTGGAAGTACGGTTTCAGCTTCCTAGAGGCACTTAACAAAGCGAGCGCCAGTTTTTCTAGGTGGGGGTACCTAGTTTCGGCTTCGCCTAAGGTTCTACTAACATAGTAAATTGCGTACCTTGTTCTTCCCGAACTAGGACTCCACTTACCGCTATCTCCGAGGCAGCCAAGTATAGGTACAGTTGTTCGTCCGCCTTCGGTGTGTGAAGCAATGGTGGGCTCGATAAATACCTTTTGAGTTCCTCCAAAGCTTGCTGGCATTCTGGGGTCCACGAAAAATTGTTCTTCTTCTTCAATAGTGCGAAGAATCGATAGCTTTTGTCGGACAACCTCGAAATAAATTGCCCTAGAGCGGCTATTCGCCCCGTCAACCTTTGCATGACTTTCATATTATCCACGACCATGATATCTTCGATGGCTTTGATCTTATAAGGATTGATCTCGATTCCCCGATTCGATACCATGAATCCGAGGAACTTACCCGACCTAACTCCAAAGGCGCATTTTTTTGGGTTCAGCTTCATGTTGTACTGCTTTAGTATCCTAAATGTTTCCTGCAAATGTCTTAAATGGTCCTCTACTCGCAGGGACTTAACTAACATGTCGTCAATGTAAGCCTCCATTGACTTCCCTATTTGTTTCTCGAACATTCGGTTCACTAGGCGTTGGTATGTGGCACCAGCATTTTTTTAATCCAAACGACACTACGTTATAACAGTATGTTCCATATTCAGTGATGAAGGAAGTTTTTTCCTAATCACCTAGGTCCATCCATATTTGGTTGTACCCGAAATAGGCGTCGAGAAAACTAAGGGTCTCGTGGCCGGCCGTAGCATCAATCATGCGGTCGATGTTGGGCAAGGGAAAAGAGTCTTTGGGATGATTTATTAAAATCTTTATAATTTACATACATTCTTAATTTATCCCCTTTCTTAGGGACTACCACTATGTTTGATAACCAATTCGGGTATTTGACCTCCCATATAGACCCTATTTTAAGAAGATTAGATACCTCATCCTTGACGAAAACATGCTTGATTTCGAACTGGGACCTCCTTTTTTGTTTAATCAGATGGAACTTCAGGTCCAGGATCAACTTGTGAGTGGTTATCTCTGATGGGATACCTGTCATATCGAGGTGAGACCAAATGAAACAGTATTCGTTAGCTATAAGAAATTGAATGAGTTTTATCCTAAGCTCGGAGCTCAGCCCCGTGCCTAGGTATACCTTTCGATCTGGCAAGTCCTCTCGCAATATGACCTGTTCTAATTCCTCAACCATCGATTTAGTGGCATCGAAATTATTAGGGGCTATAAAAGATCTGGGAATCCCATAATCATCATCCTCGACATACCCTCGTTTGTTCGAATCTGCCAAAGACGGTATCTGTGATTGCTATTTCGTCATGTCTTCGATCACTTGGTTTGGGCCTTTCGATGTTGGAACTATAGATGCCGGCGTCACCTTCGATCGCGAATATTTCTTTTGTGGCCGGTTTTTTCCTATAGACCGTTCTAACCCCGTCGGGTGTCAGAAATTTCAATGCCTGGTGTAGCGTCGAAGGCACCGCCCTCATGTTGGCGATCCATGGCCTTCCGAACAAGGCGTTGTGCCTCATGTCTCCTTCGATTACATAAAATTAAGCCTCCTATATAGTCTCGGCGGTATTTACCGCTAATGTTATCTCACCCTTAGTGGTATCACATGCTATGTTGAATCCGTTTAGAACTCGGACTGCAGGAACGATTTGGTCTAGTAGACCGAGTTGCTCCACGACCCTTGATCGAATGATGCTGGCCGAGCTACCTGGATCGATTAATACATGTTTAACTTGAATTTTATGTACGAGTACAGATATTACCAGTGCGTCATTATGGGGCTGTATAATCCCTTCCGTGTCCTTGTCGTTGAAAGATAAAGTTCCTTTTGGTGTGTAATCTCAAGTTCGTTTCTCCCTAGTGATGGATACTTTGGTGCGTTTCAACACTGGCTCCTGAGGGTTATCGACTCCACCGATGATCATGTTGATGACGTGTTGAGGTTCTTCTTGCCCCATCTGTCTGTCAGAACTCCTGTTCCTGAAATGAATCTTGGCTCGGTCACTCAAGAATTCTCGAAGATGTCCATTATTGAATAGCCGAACTACTTCCTCTCTCAGTTGCCGACATTCTTCCGTTCTGTGACTGTGAGTGCCATGATATTTGCATATTTGGTTAGGATCTCTTTGGGTTGGATCTGATTGTAGAGATCGAGGCCATTTGGATCTTTGTTGCGGCCGATAGCTGATAAAATAGTGGCAGCATCAACATTAAAGTTGTACTCCGATAGCCTCGGTGCTTCTTTATGCCCGATGGGCCTATCGAAGTTGCTTTTGGTCATGAATCCCTGGTTGCTTTGCCCTCGGTCATTTCTCCTTTAATTTCTTATGGGGTTCCGCCTGGATCCACTGATTCTTCTATCTCCATGATATGGCTGATATCGATCCCTGTTCGATCTTGGTTCGCGATCGATATCTCTTTTGACTCTATCAAGAGCTCTAACGGGAGTGACAGACCCCGAAGGGGCCCCGAGCTGATCATCTTCGACTTTGATTTTCAATTGATACTAGTTATGTATGTCAGCCCATGTAACAGTTGGGTATTCTATTAAGTTCCGCTTTAGTGGCTGTGAAGACATCGAGCTTCGAATATTGAGTCCCTTAGTGAAAGCTTGAAAAACCCAATCATCAGCAACCGACGACAGATCCATTCGTTCCATTTGAAACCGGGACACGAACTCTCTGAGCATCTTGTTATCCTTTTGTTTGACTTTGAAGAGGTCCAATTTCCTGGTTTCGACCTTGATGACACCTGCGTGTGCCTTTACAAAAGAATCTGCAAGCATAGCAAATGAGTCAATAGAATTACGAGGTAATTTGTGGTACCATATCATAGCTCCCTTTGACAAGTCTCCCCAAGTTTTTTTCAATAGAACAGACTCGATCTCATCGTCCTCCAGGTCGTTTCGTTTGATAGCACATGTATACAAGGTTACATGTTCGTTTGGGTCGGTCGTTCCGTTATACTTGGGTATTTCGGGCATACAAAATTTCTTAGGGATCGTCTTCGGAGTCGTGCTTGGTGGAAAAGGTTTTTGTACGAACTTCCTGGAATCCAGGCCTTTTAACACCGAGGGTGCACTTGGGATTTGGTCTACCTTGGAATTGTAGGTTTTCACCTTTTTGTCGTTTGGCTAGCTTTTTCTCCACTGATTCTATCTATTTTGTCAGCTCCTCGAGCATTTTTATAGTTTCGGGGTTCGCCCCCGATTCATATTCATTCTACCTTCCTACGACTGATTCGTCCCTACGAGTAATTTCCCGGGAAGGACCGGGCTCAATCCTGTTCGGTAGATGGTTTCGGTTTTGTGACTGAGCTATCGCTGCCTATTGAACCTGCAACATTGCGAAGATTATTTGTAGGCTGATCTCGTCCCCTTCAACGTTTTGGTGGGTTTCGAGTTACCGATCAGACTCCTTTATGAATGCTATTTTCGGGGTCGGTAGGCGGGTCCGCATCAACACCACATGTGAATTAGCGCCAACACGATCTGCAATCGGGATCTCGTTACTCGGCATATGTTGTTATTTTCACCTTTGTGACCAGACTCATTGTCAACATGCAGTGTGTGTGTTATGGAAATTTGTATCAAATAACCACTATTACCCTTAGCCCCACGGTGGGCACCAAACTGTTTACCCTCAAAATCAGATAACAATTGAATTTATTCGCAGTTTTAAGGATATGTGATCTAATTTGATACAAAAATGAGAAACCAAATTGAAATTAAAATTAATGATAAAAAATGAATGCAAACCACACAAGTTGGGAACTGTTTGCCTTGTAGGTTGATTTCCCTTGGGCCAAGAAACGTTGCAATCGGGGTCAGGAAAAGAATAATCAGATAGTAACCGGTAAAGAGATCAATATACTGCTTTTTTAATGATAAGGAATATTCTCTACACAAATAATTTTACCCCCTCCCCCCTTTATATAGTAGAAAATTTTTACTTTAGGTACAATTCTGTATAAGGTAAAAAATCTCCTGATTTGCTAATTAAGCGGTTCCATCGATTCGTATTGAGATTCCTGCCGTGATGCTTGACCTGTTACGGATATTTTAGCCTTCCGTTATTTTGGTTCGACGATTTTTCCTCGAGCATGTTCGGGGTCAGGGTCGATTCTGAATCACGTGCTCCGTGTTCTCGAGGACAGACATTCTAACTTCATATTCTGCTTCGATGAAACTCGGGGTCAATCTTCAACCTTTCGCGTTTTGAGCCCGATTTGCCGTGCAATAACTCGAACCCGAATTCGACTGTATACATATATATTAATTATAAAAGGCCAAAAATACTTATGTACTATTTGAAATAATTTAAAATACGTTATGTTCCAATACTCGTCCAACTAATACCCTACTGTTATACTATAATTTTGATTTCTCCCTAATTTATACAGGAAGACATGCGGCAAGTTAAAAAATAAATAACTCACCCCTAATTTTAATCCCTGCAAAACCACCACTTAATTACCTGTTTACCCTTGGTTTCGGATAACAATTAAATTTGTACGTGATTTTAAGGACTTATGATTTGGTTTGATACAAATAATGAATAACATTATAGAGATTAAAGTCAATAAATAAATGGGGAAAAAATGCAAACCACAAGCCTTGAATAGCCTTGGCCGGGACTGATTTCTCCAAGATGAACAACAGATATCAGAGAGAACAAACGAATAAAGTAATAATAAAAGCAGACTTCTTTTTTATGTATTGATGATTGTTTCGTGAGATGCCTTTTACAATTACATTGCCCCTTTATATAGAGGGGGGATAATCTCTTATACAAGGCAAGAATCTATTTTCAAGGTAAAATATCCCTTGATTTACTGATTTCAACGGTCTTGTTAATTGATGCCATGATTCCGGCCGAGATATTTACATATCACGAGATTTCTGGTCCTTTCGTTACGCAGATTTGATAACTTACCCTAGGACATTTCCCATAATCGAGCTCGACAATCTCATCTCGGGCATCATGGCTTCGTGTTCCGATTCGATGTTGTTTGGTCTCGACCTTTGGTTTTTTATAGCTCGACCTCGGTTTATCGAGCAATAGTTACAATTGATACCAACAGTATAAACTCGAGCCCAATTTATCCATATGCAAGCGATCCGAATTCGATCTCATACATTACCTGATCCATTGCCCTTCAAACTCTTTTTTCTTTTTCTTTTTTGTTTCTTTGTATCCTTCTCTTTCTTCTTCATCAAAACCAAAACTAGACCAGCAGTCATCAAAATAGAAACTCTTGTTAACAGCGATTGCTATTTCCTTAGAACTTTCAGAGAAACCTCTCTTCGATCTTCTTTCAATTTTTTCTTGCTTTACCCTTTTTCGCTCCTTTTTTTCCCTTTCTTTCGTTAGCGTTTTGTTTTGAAGTTATAATCTATTAGGACTTTCTCTTTAGAACAGAAGAAAAAAGACTCGTAAAAAAATATATAACGATCCAATCGGTCGTCTTGAACAGTTGCACTTCGTTCGATGGTTTAAGATTACAAATAGTTTCACGTGGTGTATTATGACTTATGTGTATCATTGATTTTGATTTTTCGAATGGTTCGGGATTGAGTTAATGATTCTCATTTTAGAAGCTTTAAGTTGGAAGAGTTGACCAAGTTTGACTTTTAGTGTATTTGATCTCGGATCAGAGTTTTGATTGTTTCATTAGGTTTTTACGGTGATTTTGGATTTGGTTGTATACCCGAAATTGAATTCGAAGGTCCCTAGGTTGATTTGACTTGTTATGCCGAAAGTTGGCAATTTATAGGTTTAGAATTTTCTAAGTTTGACCATGGTTTGACTTTATGGCTATCGGGTTTGAAATTTGATTTTGGGACTTGGAATAGGCGTGCTGCTATTTGGAACTTGTCTGCAAAATTTGGCGTCAATTGGAGTTGGTTTGATAGGATTCAGGCGCTCGGTTGTGATTCTAGAGGTTCTTGAGTTTACTTTTGAATTTCATGCGTTTTGAGGTCCGATTCATGGATCAAGATGTTATTTTGGTATTTTGATCGCGTGAGCGAGTTCGTATGATGTTATTAGACTTGTGTGGATGTTTGGTTGGGAGCCCCGGGGGCTCGGATGAGTTTCAAATTGATTTTGTTAGAATATTGTGTGCTGGTGCTGGTTCCATTGCATTTGCGATGAGAAGGTCGCAAATGCAATCACTGTATTTGCGAGTATTTTCTCGCTTTTGCTAACCTGGGGAAGTTGGGCATTTATCGCAAATGCGATATTGGAGTTGCATTTGCAACTTCTGGGTTGTCCGCTTTTGCGATGTCTAGGTCGCTTTTGCAACTACTATGGCTTTGCATTTGCGAGGCTTTTGATTGCAATTGTGATCTTCGCTAGGTGTGTCGAGGGTAGCATTTGCGATGATTTGTCCATATTTGCGAATGTCGCATTTGCGGACCTCATGTCATAAATGCGACATATGCAACTTGTTCATACCTGTTTTATCACTTTTTGAGCCCTAGATTTGGTAGGAGACAATTTTGTAGAGAAATTTTCATACCAAACTATTGGTTAAGTGATTTTGGTCAATTTTCAATTATATTACATGATTATTTATAAGATTTAACATCAAAATCATGAGATTTGAAGGAAAAATTTAGGAATTTTTGTCTATGTTTTGAAAAATAAAAATTTGAGATTTGAGAGTCAAATTGGCCTCAAATTTGAAAAAAAACATATATATGAACTCGTGGGGCTATGGGTAGTCGAGACCTATCCTTCGACTCGGGTTTTGACCGATCAGGCCGGAGTTGACTTTTGCTGACTTTTGAAGAATTGTATAAAGATCATAACTTTATTATTGGAATTGGTTTCTCTTGCATTTTTTGATATTATTAAGTCATTTTTGGCTAGATTTGAGCCGAACGGAGGTGAATTTTAAAGAATAAAACTATTTTGGGTATTTATTTGGCCTAATTGAGGTAAGTATCTTGCTTAACTTTGTGCAGGAGAAACTACCCCTTAGGTTTTGGGTTGATTGTACTATTTGAATTATGTGAAAGACATGTACACGAGGTGACGAGTGTGTACACAGGCTTATATGTGGTATTTGACAGATTTAGACTCTTAGGCTTCTTTCATGCATTTAATTGAAGCTGTCATTTCATGTTATATTTTCTATTGTTAAGTTTGCTCTTTATGCTTTATTTAAAGTTGTTAGTACATGTTCTATCTTTTATTGTCAAAGTTTACTCTTGTATACTTTAATTATTAATTGCAATTACTTGTTAATTCATGCCTTTATCCGTTACATGCCTTAGTTGTTAATTGATTCTTTGTAACCGTGTCTTTATTTATGAATTGTCATTACTTTCTCTTAGATTTTGTGTGCTATCATATAACTTTTTTATCGTCTCGTGACTTTCTTTGTTTAGTTCCTTTATTTCGTGTTATTACGAACTAATTTTACCCATACAGATAGTCTCTAACATATCTTTATGTTACCGGAAAGTCGGTAAAGATTTCTTTTTTGGTAGAAAAGTTCCTAAACAGTCTCTGACGTTTGAAAGGACGCACGTTTTTTGCATTTAATACCCCAAACACGTGTTGCCCTATGATTCAACAAATATTTTTGCCGATTTTTGAGGTAATCATGACTACGATTTTTGCTATCTATAACTTCAATTCTACTCATTATTTTACTTTTTTACTTCCAAAATCTTCACAACTCTTTCTTCTTCTTTTCACTCATCTTCATCTGCTTAGAGAATTTTCATCTTCTCTAACTTTCTTAGTAAAAAGTTTTATTGCCTCTTTACTATCATGGCTTCTTCTACTGCATTCTTTAGAAACTCTGGCCTTCTCTTTGGTGGAGGCACAAAGAAAATGAAGGACGTTGAGGCCAATTCTGAACCTCCCACTGTAAACACCATCATACCAAAACACCTCAATACCGTTAACAATTTTCAAGAGAAGGCCCATTCTATGTCTTCACGGACTTGGGTTGTTAGTAGGTATCCCTCCTCCATTCACCCTTCTAGTATTTCTATTATGAAGGAGGAATGCAACTGTCCTAACCTTGACATCCTCGCTCCGAATATGATAGAGCGGGTTACCTTCACCAAGGAGGGTTTAACGTATGTCTATATGTATCACTTTACCTTGGGTCCATTCTCCCTGGGGTCGAATGAAGGGCTCAACTCTGTAATTTTGGAGTTCTGCCATCGGTACCGGGTCTGCTTAGCACAAGTAGGCATCTATATGGCAAACAATGGCTTGCCTTCGCCAACTGTGCACGGAGACTAGGAAAACCCTAACCCTTGCGCGCATGATGAATCTTTACTCTTCCAAAATTTTTTGCGGGGGAGTAATAAGCTTCAGCAAACATGGCCATCACACTCTTTTCACCAGCGTAGATGATGATAATGACTGCGGGTGGATGAAGCGATTCATCATCATCACTACCATGGACATCATCCCCACCACAGCCTCGCCTTTTCCTGAATCGTGGAATCGCTTTCGTAAATTTACGATTTATTAATTTCCTTCCTTCGTGAAAAGGTTGTTTTTCGTTGTTTCCTGATCTTTTTGTTTCTTTTATTCCTGCTACCCGGTGGGAACCACCATGTGTTCAAGGCTTGGAGTAGTGGGTTCAGAAAATTCTAAAAATCATAATACCAGAATCCTGCCGATGGAAGGAAATGGCCCTCAAATATGGGTGGAAGGCCAATAATCATGGTAAACCGAGTCCTTCTTCCTTTTATCTTTGCATGAACATAGGTAACTTTGCCAAATCCATTTTTTGCTTGGTTAATGACTTCCGCGGGGCTCTGTCACCTGTCCCGAAGTCGACGTTTTAGCTACCTGAAGAGGTTAGGAGGGTACTACAAAGTGCCCTTTCTCGAGGCAGTACCCGCGAATCTGCTTCCTCTCGGAATCTCTAGCCAGAGAACAAGCAACCAAAAAGGCGATGCTCTTCCTCGGCTGGGACTCAAAGTAAAAAAAAAACAAAGAAGAAACGACCGAGCCAGCCATAGGGGTTGTTGTTGATGACGGGGAAGCTATTGATGAAGTGGCTCCTTTTCAAAGGAGGAAAATATCTTCGTCATTTTAACCGGATGCTCACCCAAGAGAGCTTCAAAACCCGGCTACAGAAGAGATCCAAGCACTTTGGGGCGAGATGGATCTGGTAGATAATGCTGATTCTCGCTTTCCAACCCCCATCGCTGTCTTCGGTACAAGGAGTTCGGACCCTGGGCCTCTTCTTTCTTTGACCACTGAGCAAGCAAACATCAGCGCTGCCCTGCTGCAGCTGCTTCTCATCCTTCCATACTGACAACTTCACGCCCATCAACACCAGCCGCTCCTTCGCCGCCACTACCAACTGCATCTCCTCCACCGGAAATAGACGACCGAGAAAGGGGTACTTCCCCTCCCCGGTCTCCTGACCACAGGAATTTGGGGTATAATTACTCAACCTCTTTCCCAGATCCTCGAAGGAGGAGAAGTGCCACTCTTTCGGTTTCAAAAGGGTGCCATTTTTTATCCAAGCTGGTGGATCTTGCGAATTATTTGAAGGCATTGGCTTCGGAGAAAGATTGGAATAAAATGCACTCCCTTTCTGGGGAGTTCCTGATAAACAATGCCATGCACAACACGGCGCATGTATCAAACTAGTTTACACGTATCTTCTCTTATATTCTCCTGCGGTAATGGAAATCCTAACCTTGATATTCTTTTTTACAGGCCGACTTTCTTACTTATGAAGGCCTACAAAGGTTGATTCTTGACAAGCAAGGACTTGCTTCCAAGACGGATCAACTTTTGGTCGAGAGGAACCAACTTGCTGCTCACCTCCCTATATTGGACGCAAAAGCTGCTGAGGCGGACGAGCTTGAAGCCCGGTTGCAGCAAAGTGAACATGATAAGATGGCCCAAATCAAGAACCCAATCAATTACATGAACAACTTCAAGAGGCTAAGGCTAAGTCGGTTGAGCTCCACGATGCTGTGCTTGCTGCTGCCGAGTGCGAGTCTACCTTCGAGGAACAAATGAATAATTTGAGGTTGCCTTAAGTTCCAAGACCGAGGAGGCCAATGCTGCCGAGGAGAAGAGGGATTCAATAGAGGAGAGGCTAGAAAGGTCGATGGACCAAAACCGGCTTCATTCGGCTACGAATGTTGAGCACGATGCTCGCCTCGGTGCCCTGAGATCTGAGAGGGATTGCCTCTAGGCCAAAATTAAAAGGTTTTAGGCAAACCTCCAGGACCAAGAGGATTCCCTCGTATTTGAGAAGACTAATGCAATATACCATATGAGGAGGAAGACCTTGGAAAAGGCCAAAGTGGGCATTGCTAATATAGATGATTGCATTGCCCAAGCCCGAAAAATGGGAGCTGTCTGCTCGAGAACGCCTTCCCTCTTTGCCCACTGCAACTGATTCCTTGGGTACCGGTTCTGAGTACTTGGGAATCGAAAGGGAGATTAAAGAAGATGAGGATGAAGGCCAAGAACCGGCGGCTGATCCGCTTTCCTCCACCGGGGGAAGAGTAGATCCCTCTTTCCCTTCGGGCTCCGGCAGCAATAATGCTTAGTTTCTTTTTTCTCTTTTCTTTTGGTAGTTTGTAATTATGCCAAACTTTTCATCGAGTTTGGAACTTTGATAAATAATGAATATTTTTGCTTAAGTTTTGCGCAAAATACATTCCTTTTGCGTTTAATTTGTTAAAGCTTCGGGTATACTTCATCCGATGGCTTTTGATTCCGGGCATAACTTCTTCTGGAATCAACCCCTTACTATGAGGGTTTCATAAGAGAGGGCCCTCTTATGTTTACGGTGTTCTTGAAGAAGACGTCTCCTGTTCATTCAAGCACAAGCATTTGAAGTTTTTGTTAACTTTCAAATGATAAAATCAACTCATCATTTGGATAAGAAAAAGATAAAATAAAACGACTTTATATTATTTCTTCTATATTTAAAAGTATATAAGCATTCATTTGCTAAAGTTAAAAATAAACTGCCACTACATGTGGCTAACTTGTACAACTTATTTCTACAAGGCTGGTCATGCGGTCCACCGGTCCTGATGAGACACTATTATTCTCGGTTCTAGAAGTCCCCGGTTTTGTGGATTTCTTATTATCGTATCTTATAGTATTCCCCCTAGTGTTCAAATGCGAAGTATGAGAATTGAAACACTGGAAGTCTTGCTTCATTGGTGGAAACAACTTGTTAATGGTTAAATAGTCTTTGGTTCGACGGCAAGATCTGCTTCCCATCAACGGTTTACCATCAAGCCAAAGATTATTTAACCATCCCCATAGCAGTTTATCATTTATGTGAAGATTTTAAAGCCTTTTCATTTAAAGGTCTTATCCTTGTCGATGACGCTCCTTTCGTAGTATGCTTTCTGTTGTTGCCTCGTTAAAAACCTTGCCAGAAAATCCCGATTGGGACAAAAACCGGTCAAAGGGAAAAAGAGCACAGCATATACTTTCAGTATCGATAGGATCCATCAGCAGTAATGGCTTTTGAGGTGAGACACGTACTAATTGCTGGGTAATTTGACTCCATCTTGATTCTCCAATTCGTACGATCCTTTACTGGTGAATGCTGAAACCCGGTAAGGACCTTCATATGGACCCACCTTCCTGACGTTGATTTCTTGAGTGATCGGAGTCACCTTTCTCAAAACCAAGTATCCTACTTTGAAGTAGAGGAGATTGGCCCTCCGAATATAATATCTTTCCATCCTTTGCTTTTGGGCCACCATCCTCATGTACGCCAAGTCCTTGTGTTCATCTAGCAAGTCCAACCTTACCAATAGCGCTTCATTGTTTGCTTCTTCATTTGATCGAGAAAACCTTTAAGTTGGTTCCCCTACTTCCACCGGTATTAGAGCTTTCGTACCATATACGAGAGAGAAGGTGTTTTTCCTATGCTAGACCTTGCTGTTGTTCGGTATGACCATAGTACACCCGGTAGCTCTTCGGGCCATTTGGCTTTAGTAGCTTCTAGCTTCTTCTTAAGGTTCTAAATAATCATCTTATTTGTTGATTCTTCTTTTCCGTTAACACTCAGATGGTACGGTAAAGATGTAATCCTCTTGATTCTCAAATCTTCCAAAAATTTTGTGACTTTTGAGCCTATGAGCCGCGACCCGTTGTCACAAGCAATTTCCTTCGGTATTCCGAATCACCAGATTATGTGGTCCTATATGAAGTCCTTCACTTCGTGTTCACCGACCTTTTGGTAAGGACATACTTCAACCCATTTAGTGAAGTAGTCAGTTAAAACTAACAGAAATCTTACCTTCACAGGCCTGGTGGCAGAGAACCAACTATGTCCATCCCCCATTTCATGAATAGTCATGGGGACAACACCGAATGCAATAGTTCTACTGGTTGGTGCACTAGTTGCGAATGGCGTTGACATCTGTCGCATTTCTGAATGAATGTCTTTGCGTCTTGCTCCATCCTGGGCCAATAGTAACCTGCCCTAACCAGCTTTAGAACTAACCAATTTGCACCGGAATAGTTCCCGCAAATTCCTTCGTGGACTTATCTCATCACGTAGTTCGCCTCTGAGGATCCCAAACATCGGGCCAATGGCCCTTGGTATGATCTTCTATACAATTGCTCATCCACGAGGCAGAGTTACTTTGGTTCGTGGTGCCCGGGATGCCTTCGGGTCTTCGGGTAACTTTTCATGCCGAAGATATTCGACATACTCATTTTTCCAGTCCCAGACTAGCTTGGCTAAATTGACCTTGCAGTAACTATCCACATACAATATCGAATGTAGAAGTTGAATGACAGTATCGGAATCAGATCCTTTCATCTCCGAAGATGACCCTAAATTGGCCAATGCATCTGCTTCCACGTTTTCTTCCCTTATAATGTGAATTATCGAACATTCCCTGAACCTTGCAAGCATTGCCTGAACCTTGTTCACATACTGTTGCATGTGTTCTTCCTTTGTGTCAAAAATCTCATACACTTGGTTTACTACCAACCGGGAGTCATATTTTACTTTGATAACCTCGGAGCCTAGTCCCCTAGTTAATTTGAGTCCTGCAACCAAAGCCTCATACTCGGATTCATTGTTAGTTAACGGAACAGTTTTAATGGCCTATCTCAGGGTTTCTCCCGAGAGCGTAACTAGAACTATCCCAAGACCGGAACCTTTCACATTGGAAGCTCCATCCGTGAATAAGGTCCAAACTCCCGATGTCACTTCTGACACCAGCACTGCTTCTTTAGCAGCCAAGGTCATTAACCCAGGACTGAAGGCCACAAAGTCGGCCAAAACTTGCGAATTGATCACAGTCCTGGGTTTGTACGCAATGTCAAACTCACTAATTTTAACTGCCCATTTAGCCAAACGGACTGACAACTCAGGCTTGTGAAGAAGATTCCTCAAGGGAAAGTTTGTCACAACGGCTATCAGGTGGTAATAAAAATAAATCCTAAGCTTTCGGGAGGCTACCACGAGAGCTAATGCTAGCTTTTCGAGGTGCGGATAACGAGTCTTTGCTCCCGATAATATTTTACTAACATAATAAATAAGAAATTGCATACCTTCTTCTTCTCAGACTAAAATGGCACTTACCGCTACTTCCAAGACTACTAGATATATTAATAACTGCTCGCATTCCCCCAGTTTTGATAGTAATTGGGGGGGGGGGGG
>MCJB01032953.1:10302-73573 GCA_002018475.1 Nicotiana obtusifolia | reverse complement strand
GGGGGGGGGGGGGAGGGGAAGAGGGCTTGATAAGTACCTTTTAAGGTCTTTTAAGGCATGTTGGCATTCCGGAGTCCATTCGAAATTGTTCTTCTTTTTCAGAAGTGAAAAGAAGTGATGGCAGATCTTAGAGAATCTTGAGATGAATCTACTTAGAGCTGCTAATCTTTCGGTCAGCCTCTGTACCTCCTTTTCATTTGTTAATTGGTCCATAGTGTCCTCGATATGATTTTGTCAAGATTTACCTTGATCCCTCTTTACAAGACCAGGAACCCCAGGAATGTTTCGGAACCAACGCCGAACGCACATTTTCTCGGGTTGAGTTTCATGTTATGCTTCCTCAAGATATCGAAGGTTACTTGAAGGTGTTTCAAATGATCTCCTGCATTCAAAGACTTGACTAACATGTCATCAATGTACACCTCCATTGTTTTGCCTGTCTGATTTCAAACATTTTGTTAACGAGCCTATGGTAAGTAGCTTCGCCATTCTTAAGACCAAATGGCATCACATTATAGCAATATGTGCCAAAGTTCGTAATGAAAGAGGTTTTTCCTGATCCTCCAGGTTCATCTTGATTTGGTTGTACCCGGAGTAAGCATCAAGAAAACTCATTAACTCGTGCCCGACTGTGGCATCAATCAATTGATCAATGTTTGGCAATGGGAACGAGTCTTTGGGGCATGCCTTATTTAAATCCTTATAATCTCCACACATTCTAAATTTGTTATTCTTTTTCAGAACCACAACTAAAATTGGCTAACCATTCTAGATATTTTACTTCCCCTATGGAATCGATATTGAGTAGTCAGGTTACCTCTTCTTTCAAAAACATATTCCTGACCTCGACAATCGGACGTTTCTTCTACCTTACCGATGGGAAGTTTGGGTTCAGGCTTAGATTGTGCATGGCCACTTCTAGTGGGATACCTGTCATATCCAAGTTTGACCATGCAATTGCATTAGCTTTAAGAGAATTTATAAATTGTAACCTGAGTTAGGGATGGAGTCCTGTTCCCAAGTGAAAATTCCTCTCCAAGAATTCTTCAAATAGGGTCACTTGCTCAACTTCCTATGCGGACAACTTAGTTGCATCCGTCTCCTCTGATATCTAAAAGTATCGGAACCTGATAGGATTCCGATGATTCCTCGCTCCTATTGTTTTCGTTCGGAAAGGGAGAAGCCATCGATTCCTATGATTGCTATTTGGTGGGTTCCTTTTCCGTGCTCCTGAAAACAATTACTACGTTCATCTCCCTTGCAGCCGGTTGATCTTCTCTTATCTTCTTGATTCCCTCTAGGGTTGGGAATTTTAGCAGTTGATTATATGTTGAGGGCACAACCTTCATCTCGTGTATCCATGGACTCCTGAAGATTACAGTGCAGCCCATGTCGCCATTTACTACTTCGAATAAAGTGGTCTTGGATACCCCCTCGGTGTTCGTGGGCAACGGGATCTCTCCTCGAGTTGTCACACTTGTCAAGTTGAATCCAGCTAAGAGTTTGATTGCCGGAATGATGCTTTCGCTGAACTTTTGTGCTCCAGCACTCTCCATTGGATGTTGTTGGCTAAGCTTCCTGGGTCAATTAAAACATGCTTAACTTTGAAATCTTAAACATTAAGAGAGATCACCAGAGCGTCATTATGTGGGAGAAGAAGTCCGTCAGTGTCTTCCTCCGTAAAGGTGATATCATCCTCCGTGGCTTCCCAGAGTCTCTTGTTGTGAGTCACCGTTATCTTTGTTTTCTTGGACACCGAGAAGGTTACACTGTCGATCTCGTTCCCTCCAAAAATCATGTTGATAGTCAACCAAACAGAGTCTTCTACTGCTTTCGAAGGTTCTACAGTGTCCCGGCTTCGGCGTAGTTGTTCTTGGATTGATCACTTAAAACTTCCTTGAGATGGCCATTCTTCAACAATGTCGCCACCTCTTCGCGTAGATGCCGTCAATCCACAGTTCTATGACTGTGCATCACATGATATCCACACTAACAGTTGGGCCTCTAGCTGGGATCGGATCTGATTGGCTTCGGGAATCACGCTTATTTGATATTCGGCACTGCCGATACTAATCCCACTGAGCTAATGTTGAAGTTGTAATCAGATAACCTACAATATATGGAGTCCTGGGCCCCCGGTACCTCTTTTTCTTGTAATGACCTACTGTTCTGACCACGAACGGTCCTTCGATTGTGAACAAACCTATCCGCTGACCAAAACCCTTTGTTGCACGTCCCTCGGTTCTTTCATATGGCAAGTAACAACCTCTAGAAGACCGTCAATCCGCATCGAAGTCACTTTTAAACCTCTTCCTGGTTTCTGTCTCGGTCTAGTGCCTTGGTTGATGTCGGGAACCCGAGCTGATCGTGTTCTATTCTTATTTTCGACTTGTAACGGTTATGGACATCCGCCCATGTGGTTGCTTGGAATTGGAGCAGGCTCTCCTTCAAACTTTTAGGACGCGTCGAAGCTCCGAGGATTGAAACCTTTTGTGAAAGCTTCCGCTGTCCACTCATATGGTACAACTGGTAGCAGTATCCTCTCTTTGTGGAACCGGATTACGAATTCCCATAGCAATTCGGACTCATCCTATGCAATCCTGAATATGTCTGCCTTCTTGGCGTGGACCTTCCTCGCCCCGGCATGGGTCTTAATGAATGAATCTGCAAGCATTTCAAAAGAGTCAATCTTATGCTTGGGTAGGAGTGAATACCATGTCAGGGCCCCCTTTGTAAGGGTTTCACCAAACTTCTTCAGCAAGACCGATTCGATCTCATGTTGAGCCAAATCGTTCGCTTTCACAGCCGTGGTGTTGGTTGTGATGTGCTCCTACAGATCCGAAGTCCCATCATATTTTGGTATGTCTGGCATCTTGAACGTCTTCAGAATCAACTCTAGTGCTACGCTCGGTTTAAATGGCAATTGTGGGTATTTTTTCGAATTTGGGCCTTTTAGTACTGGTGGCGCGCCCGAAATCTGATCCATATGAATATGGAACTCCTTGCATTTTGATCCATTCATTTATTCATTTCCCTCATAAATCTCATAAGCTCAGTTTTGAAGGGATTATTCCTGTTGATTACCAGATTCGCTACCGGTCCTTCCTGCACCGTCGAAATCGACCTCACCCCTTGGGGTGCTATTATCGACTCCTTGAGCCATTTGATTTGCTGGAACACCGAGAGGAACCGGACCCCTGCTGTTTGCATTATTGGAAGCAATAATGCTTGTGTTAACTCCGTCATTACCCAATCCTGCCTTGAGAGATGACACATGATTGCTTTATGCTGTTCTTTTAAGATTTTCACTGTTTCCACTACATGTTCCTCCTCCTCGTCATCAGGAGTTGGCTCCCGCACATGCCAGGGGTACTGCCCTTCATGAACCGGGGTTGCTTCGTCCCCTTCGTTACGGCCGTCACTAATCGAGTCTTCATGTTGAGGCAAATTTGCATGTTCCTCAACGTTATGTGTGATGTTGACATCATTAGCTGCGATTTCTGATTTCTTGCTAAGGAAAAAATCAAACAAGTTAGTAATAAACGTAAGGATCAAAGCAATTACGCAATTGTCTAAGCCCCACAGTGAGCGTCAAACTGTTTACTTATAAAACGATACAGTTACATTTGATGCGTGGTTATAGACAAGCGAACTGATTTGATCCAAAAATGATAGAGAAATAAAATTAAAAGTGAGACTTAGCAATTGAAATTAAAGAAGATGACAAGCCTGGCTCCGAGCGAAATGTCTCCGAGGACAAAAAAAGAAATGACAAAAAACAAATAAAGTTGTTTAATTAAGAGCGAAAAATGTAGCATATGTTTGCCAAGAATTTTGTGTGTTACGGTGGTTGCTGAGCCTTCCATTTATAGCTATGCCTAGGGAAACAAGATCCTAGTATCAAGCATAAATGGGTCATTGATAAATATGTAACGACTGGTCATGAATGCAAATATTTCCTGCAACGGCCACTCATTTAATATGAGAGAATATTTCCTCATTGAATGCTATCAGATGACAGATACTCGATCTGTTCCCATTGACTATGCTTCCTTCGGAATTTACCCGACATCAATCGCAGTTGCCGTATCCGGTACTGATTGTTACTTGACTTGTCTTTTGCGTGTCCTCGGCTCCACTGTCATGCTACCATTCAACCATTTATTTTGAATCAATTTTATTATAACAACTATAACAATAATATGGGTAAAATAAAAAAATTAATTTTTTGTTGATTTACTAACATTGACAAATAAAATTAAAAATATATTTTTAGTATTATAATACTAATAAGTAAAAGTAAATAGAGGGCATGAGAGGGAGAGTTTGACAATTGCCTGGGAAGCTGGTGGTCCAATTCCACTGTACATAGAAAGTGTGTAAAGAAAGAAGGAAAGAGCAAACATAAATTTCATATTCTACTATGTGGCCACGTGGTGACATCCTCCTAGAAGAGCTGAGTATATTTAATTGAGCGTGATTAAAAAATAATTCAGCGGCGACGTTGAACCAAAGACTCGTGTCAGAAAAGAGAAGGTCGTTAAACACAATTCGTGTTATTAACTCATTGATCCACCTAAAATACCCTTTACACGTGGTCCTGTTCAAACTGGACCAATTCATTTATTAAACCATTTTGACGGTCATGATTTTTTGCTATTCAGAGTTCTATATTTTGTTCCCTGCCCGGGTCAGTGACGGGCAGTTGCCCAGAAGTAGGCCGCCTCGGACCCTACCCCCTCTCCCAGTACAATAAAGCTCCATTCTTATGGCCCTCTCCTCTCCAATCTGCTCATTATGTTTCCCCAGTATCAATATTGGTCTATAATCGATCCCTTCTTTTGTGAACTTCACTATTGTTAGTTGAATTTGCAACAAAACATCAAGTGCGAGTAAATTTATTTCATGACGGGAATGTATTTTGGTGAGACTAAGACTGTAAATCCAACTGAACCGAGTTCAGAAGGTGCTAGAAGGCGACGGATGGAAGTTCACCAGTTCCGTTTTGTCGCCAGCGATATGGCGATGGCTCCACCTCTGGAGAGTGAAAGGAAGAGACAGAAACTGAATAAACTTGTCTCTGTAAAGAGCTTTGAGATTAAAGAGAAGCGATCTAAGTTGGAAAGGATTGTTTCCCTGCCGCTATCGTTGACGTGCAGAAGTGATATTGAGAAGGGCGAAAAGAAGGTAGCAGAGAACAAAGAAACCGAAAGGAACGCATTGGATTTATCGGAATCTGCTTCTATATCGTCGAATATTGAACGCCCAGGGGTTTCTGATTGTCCCAAATTCGGCGTGACATCTGTTTGCGGAAGGAGAAGAGATATGGAAGATGCGGTGTCGATCTATCCTACGTTTATTCAGGAGAAACATGAAAAATCAAGCAACTTGCATTTCTTCGGTCTCTACGACGGCCACGGCTGCTCTCATGTACGTAATTATCATGCCCCTGATTAAGACCTACGTCTCTTTTATGCAATTATATTGTCTCTAACTGGAAGTTTTTTTCTTTATGATTATTTTGTGTAGGCTGCGATGAAATGTAAAGATAGAATGCACGAGATAGTGAAGAACGAGGTTGAAAGCGCAGGGGAAGCTACGTGGAAAGAGATGATGACGCGGAGCTTCACTAAAATGGATAAAGAAGTCGTTGAGTATTCGAGAGGAGGCGATGGGGCACCAACCGCCGATTGTAGATGCGAACTTCAGACGCCGCAGTGTGATGCCGTTGGATCCACTGCTGTCGTAGCCGTGGTAACTCCAAACGAAATCGTTGTGTCCAATTGCGGTGATTCTCGCGCTGTGCTTTGCCGAAATGGCGTTGCTATTCCTCTTTCCACTGATCATAAGGTGTGTGCCGATATGGTGATTCCTTGCTAGCTGGATTTATTCCAAATAGATTTTCTAAATTTGTGTTTGTTTTTGTTTGTAGCCGGATCGACCCGATGAACTCAATCGGATCGAAGAAGCTGGTGGTCGTGTTATCTATTGGGATGGTGCAAGAGTTCTTGGAGTTTTGGCCATGTCTCGAGCAATTGGTAAGCCATTTTGCTCTATTTTAATCTAGAAAGTATGGATATGATATTATAGGGTTATTATTTAATCTATAGTTCATTTCCCTTATTTATATTTGTTTGAACATTTTTCAGGTGACAATTATTTAAAACCGTACGTTACTTCTGAACCTGAAGTGACCGTAACTGAAAGAACAGTGGATGATGAATGCTTGATATTAGCTAGCGATGGACTATGGGACGTGGTGTCAAACGAGACGGCATGTGGTGTGGCCCGCATGTGCTTGAGATCTGGGCGACCACCGTCTCCCCCAGGGTCGCCAGCTAATGATGCCACACCAACGGTCTCGGGGAAGAACTCCGATCAGGCCTGTACTGATGCGTCGATTCTCTTGACTAGGCTGGCTTTGGCTAGGCATAGTTCTGATAATGTTAGCGTTGTCGTCGTTGATTTGAAGAGACATTTATAGAATCAAATAAATGTAGATGTATAGTTTCGATTTTCTTCGTTTATAGGAAGAGTATATGATTTCATTTATCAAAAGCCCAAAGGCCAGATTTTCCATGGTTCCATCTTATTGCCGGAGAAAATTTCGTTAGCGTGTTTTGTTTGCTACTATTACTGGTATTCAAGATTAAGAAGTTGTATAAGAGAGTTGATGGAAATATTAGGAGATATTGTTATTACTTAATTATGCAAAGATTTGACCTTTTACTCATTGGACCTGGCTCTCCTCCGGTCTCTCGTTAGTCCGGAATCAAAAGTGTGGTCTTTCAAAACTTTTAACGACAAAAATAGGTAAAAAAAAATGAGATTATTTATTGTGCTATTCATCACGCGGGAGGTATAGAGCATATGTAAAAAGCGCTATATATGCGCTATACTAAAAAATAGACCCTTCACCTTAAGCTTCTACACTAAAAATATTTCCCTCCTTCCCCCCTCCCCCAATCTATTTTTTAACCAAAAAAATTCTACTGAAGTTCATTCATCTCCAAAATTTGTGTCTGCTTAGTATTTTAGCAAAGACTAATACTATATTCAAGGCGTTATTTTATATTGGATCTCGTCTACTGTTCGTTTCGGTTCTCAAATTATCAAATTTTCACATTTTAAAAAATTTTAAATCATGATATTCTGATTTAATTTTTGGTAAAACTAACATTTATAAAATGCTTATTAGTTATATTTTACTGTGGTCTATATTTTTCTTTTATTGTTTTGTGATTTAATTAATTTATTTTTTTTATCTTGGTTAAATAATTTAAGTGTTAAAAAATTAGTAAAAAGGATATATTGTTATTTTTTAAATAATTATTCTTATATGTGATTTTATTGTTGTACACATATTAATATGTGATTTTATTGTAGTTTAGGTGTCATTTAGTGCTATGTTGTGCCCTTAATAGTTATGTAGTGCCTTTTAGCGCAGTAACTCGGATAGAGTACACAATTATGGATTTAATGAATCAGTAGATAATTAACAAAATATTAGATAGGAATCATGGGAAATTTGGGCAAAATATGAAAGTTAACAAACACATCGTTACGAATAAAATAAATTCAATATTATTTACTATTAAATTTGTAGTATTTTTATACGATTAATTATTGAATATATCTTAATTACTTATGAAATTGTAATATATTATAATTATGTTATAATTCAAAAATAACTTAAAAAAGATGATAGTCCAAACAAAATCATGTAGTATTTTAGTAGAAAAATGTTGGAAAGTAACATATGAAGTATTAATATAGAAATTTTTTCAACCTAAGTATTTGTTATAAATAAACTAAATTATCTTTGTAGTTATTGAAATAAATTATTTAATTATCTGCTAACCTAAAAAAATCTGAAAAAAAGGATGATAGTTCAAACACAAACCAAATCGAATTTTAGTCAGCAAATGTAAGAAAATAACATAAAAAAAATAATATAAAAAATTTGTCAAACTAAGTATTTTTATATGGGTACTTATTAATTATATCATGTATAGTTATGAAAATTAGTTATTTATTTCTATTATACACAAAAATAGCTGAGTAAGAAACAAACATATAAAATAGTAAACTAACATATAATATAATAATATAGAAAATGTATCAACCTAAGTAATAATGTATAAATTATATCGATTAAATATCAATATAAAAGATATTGCAATATATTTAAAGATGTTAAACAATTACATAGAAAAATACTTTAATTAATATTGTTCAATTTACAGATATCGTCATGGAGGTTCCCCTGGGCATCCCGGACCTACATCTAGAGAGCTACTGTTGCTACAGGATAACCATAGGTCGTCACACATCTGGGATGGGCAGTGTTTGTCCCAGACATTTCGCCCAGACGTATAGACGATATGTGGGAGTTCATTAGGGACTACGCACTACATCCCCATATAGATAGACTCCTTTAGGATACAGGTTTCTACAGGATCATAGAGATCGGTCGGTTGAAGTTTGACTAGGCGTTGATCACGGCTATGATAGAGCGGTGGCGACCGGGGGCGCACACATTTCATCTACCCATCAGCGATTTTACCATCACGCTTGAGGACGTGGAGGTTCTTTTCGGGTTGCCTGTTGATGGTATACCTGTAGCTTACCTGCATGCTCTTAGAGACTATACGAGAGTTGATTACCTTCATATGTTGCAGCGGCTCACCGGCTTCCAGCCAGCGGAGCCGACTGCATTGAATGGGGCCAGTCTATTGCAGCTGACGCCCGTTCGGCAGCATCAGGCGGCGATGGACGTGGAGATGTCAGCTTGAGATTTATACATCATTTGGAGTGGCTAGATGATTTATCTGGTTACAGCTGGGGTGCAGCTATTCTAGTTTACGTGTATAGGCAGATGTGCCGGGCGTGCACGTGCACTCAGAGAGACGTTGCCGAATTTTTATCGCTGCTTCAGGTGAAAACATAGTCAATTCTTTTCATGATTATAATCTACATAGTAAAAAAAATACCTTAAATTTTACGTCCACAATGTATATTAGGTTTGGGCCTGGGAGCGGTTCCTGCAGTTCCATCCACCTCTGCCATCGGTCGCTCCGGATGCACCTCCTCCACCGTCTCTCCCTTTAGCTTGGAGGTGGATTGATAGGCGAGGCTACGCACGCGAGGTCGAGGCTCGACATCATCTCCCTTATTAGAGGGATTTGTTGGATTTGCTTGAAGGCGCGCAGGTACATATATACTTAAGTTTACTTGGCCTGGCTCGATATGTGTTGCGTTTACTCACGATTATTGTGTTTAATAAATAGTTCGTATGGAGGCCAAAGCTGGTTTTCCCGATTATTGCTCCCACGTCCGAGCTATGTGGAGCTCTTCCGTTCCACTGATATGTCTCGATATAGTCAAGCATCATGCCATCGAGCGAGTCCTTCGCCAGTTTGGTCGCTCGCAACTTGTACCTATTCCACCCACTTGGCACAGGACACATTACCAGCGGGATGATCATTGCAAGGTTGACCAGACATACTTGGACTGGCTAGAGGCCCTGATTGAGGTTTGGGATCAGAGGTATGGCCTTATTCTTCCATACCCTCCACCTGACCATATGGAGGGAGAGCATGAGTACATGGGTTAGTATCGCAGCGTTACCCGACTTCTCGTCGGGAATCCCGTTCATCGCGCTGGTGGTCAATACATTCCATACGCCCGGAGGCATGAGGCACTGGTATGTTATTCTTTATACTTACTTATAACGTGACATTATCCTTCCGTAATTAATATTTTACATGTTATGCAGGCTATTGACTTACATCAATTCTACCAGTTGGGACTGGAGATGCTGCAGTATACAGGCAAGGGAGCGGCAGCTTTGCACGTGTTTGGACGTCGGGTTACTGATCTTGCTGCCGATACATTAAGACGTGCCCGAGAGGATGGGCGCTTAGGATACGAGACTGCTTATGTTCAGCCCCAGCAATACAATCATGGGCCACCAGTGGAGCCTGAACGTGTGGCAGGCATGGCCAGAGAGGAAGGGGTAGCCCACGAGGGCGTGGTGGTCGGTGAGGACGGGGTCCCCAGCAAAGGGGCGTTGAGGCACCCGTGGAGGACATTAGAGATGATCAGCCGGATGAACACTTTGAGCCACAATGCTCCTCATGATATGCAGTCATTCAGCCTTTAGATGTCGCGAGGGACTTCGCAGATGACCTCGTCAGCTCCATTGTTGATCGCGGGCACGACCATTACGCAGCAGGAGTGGGATCAGTGTTTTCCTGATCCCTCAAAGCCATCGACGGTTGCTGCTGATTGTCCGATACAAGAGGTGCATAGTGGGTGACGACTGAGTTATGGCTCATCACCGAGGGATGCTGAGGATCTTTCACGTACTTCATCCACTCCAGTGCACCTTGATGTTCCGATGGAGCATTGTGGCGCTACTCAGGCGTAGGTTTGTTTGTATTACTATTATTTCAATTTGTTTTTATGTCATAGATTAGTCAGGAATATCGAAAGTTTTTTTTTTATTTTTTTAAAGATTTCGTCATCACCCGTCACGGAGGCCACATTGTGCGATACTGACTTGCCAGAGATGAATGATTTTATTCAGGAGCCTAGATTACGATGCCCACGGTCTGGAAGGGTGTGTACAAGATGTTGACGAAGAAGATAAAGACAGTGACAATGAAATAGTGCCACATAGTGACGATAATGGTGAATGAAAATTATTATTTATTTCTTGGGGTGTATGTAAATTTTTGTATTGAATCTTTAATGCTAAATTATATTTAACCCTATTGGAAACATAATTTTATTTCTAAATTTTGCAAACTGAACATTTATAGACATTTAGTACAACAGAAATACTGCAATAAACCACTACGTTTATCCTTAATAATTGGGCACATTGGATGAACTGCCACCTGGAGCTGAATTACCACCGCTTCCCAAACCAGCTGAAGGACATTTACGGGTGTCCTGTTTGGGAACATATGCCACATTTACTCGCATAAACGGTATCACCAACATCCATTTGGTTCCGTATCCGCGTTCGTTTTTGCACTTGCCTTTGACACACATAATCCTTATTACACACCATTTTAAATGGTTCCCTCGGTCAATAATGCTCAGCACCCACTGGCTGCAACCGTCTACAATAGGTGTTTAAGTATGCAGCAATACTATATTCTTTATCAACGTATCTCGTTGCCGCAAAACCTGTATGTTGAAAGCACTTCATGGCATTTGAGCATGGAAAGTGATAGATTGACCATTTTCTACAGGAGCATAATCTTCTGGGTTCATTGATGTTGTGTGTATTGTTCTCGCGGTTGTGATGCAAACCTGTGCGAACTTCAAAAAATATTTCGCTCGCTGCAATACTACAAAAATGAATACCACTGTGCTCGCTTCCTGTATTTCTCAAATCGTTTCATTGGTTGTGGCATAAATTCAACACCCCTTTCCATCAACAACGATGCAGCTCTAGATCTTTCAACAAATCTCTCCGCCATCTGCTTGAATGACATCTACACCATGGCAATGATAGGTAATCCACGTGCAGACTTTAATAAACCGTCGAAAGACTCTGACATATTTGTAGTCAAAATTCTCCATCTTCTACCACCATCCTTATGCAAAGTTCACTTATCAAGCTCATGTCGCATCAACCAATGATAGGCTTTTGGGTCTTCCTGCCTAATCAATTCCATCCGCCTCCTGAATTTACATTTTTGGTGATCTGTTGCAACCATCCACATTAAATCATGTAAGTCCTTGTTCGGATAAGCCATTTGGAAGTTTTCCTTCAAGTGCCTAAAACAGTAACGGTGATAGGCATACGGTTCCTGCCTTGCACGCAAATTCTGTATAGAACTTAAAGTACGGCCATGCCGATAGGATATTAGACAAATACTTGAATGCCGTCTAACAACATGCTCCTTCAACTGGTTCAAAAATAATATCCACGTCTCTTGGCTTTTATTGGCACAAATAGCAAATACTAGGAGAAATATACTTTCATTAGCATATACTGCAATGGCGATCAACAACTTAATATTATACTTTCCATCGACATGAGTGCTGTCTATGGATATTACCGGTCGACAATGCACAAAATCATCAATGGCTGGTTTAAATGCCCAGAACATATATCTAAATAAGTATTTTGGTATTCCTGTACTCCGCTCAAGCTTTCATTCAATAATAGTCTCGGGGTTAAAGTGTTGCAATGCAGCCACGTACCTGGGTAGAGCGGCAAAGGACTTATCCCAGTTACCATAAATAATTTCAAACGCACGTTTACGCCCGAGAAATGTCTTTCTTTTGGTAATGGTACATCTATATACCTAGTGGACAGATGTTATACACTCTTTGATCTTGTATCTTCTAGACGCTTTAATGTGTGGAATCAAGACAAGAGAAATGAAGTCTACATTCAAGTAAAAATGATTCCCACTGAATGTGTTCATTTCACAAGTGTGGGTGCAAATGTAATTTCCCACAATCCATATATTTGTTTTCAACTTTCTCGCATGCAGCATCCAATTACAACCTTGAAACCATCTATTACAAATAACCTTATATACTTTCGGAGATGACTCATGAACTGCGATCTCATGACACTTTTTTATGCTGTACATTCGCACCGTCCTACTTAGGCGCGCTTTATCAGCACAAAAGCATATTATTTGACGGCACCGTTGCTCTAGATTCTTCCCACATTGTTGTCCGAATTTCATCAAGATCCCTTGTGAGGGCATCCACATCCGACATACTTAGCAACTGATCAAGGTAGGAATTCTCCCTTGAATGAAACGACACATGGGAATCGTACACTCTTGGTCTAACGGGAGGTGGAGCATGCTCCCTCGTCAAATCAGGTTCATCATTCTCGTCCTCATTATCATCACTCTCATCAGGGAAGGATATGTCATCTCCAGACTCATCAGCGTTGTTGTCATAATCACTATCATCTTCCTGACTCTGCGCATCTGCCAGATCCCGGTTGAATATGTCTCTTAAGGTAATTGAGTAAGGACAGGACCTTTAAGTTGCTCGTTTTCACTGCACAACCAATAAAATAATGAGTTTCTAAAATTAATCTAAACATTACATTAAATTTTATCAGTTAACTTATAAATCATAATCTGTTACTATCCTATGATACACATTATCCTGTTGCTGATGACTCCCGGATGGACCACTATGATCCAACACACCAAAACTAGGCATATTCCAACTGTTCGTTGGTTCATAACTTGTAAAATTCATATCTGCCCGGTACTCCCTGTGGAATATATGAGTGTTAATACAAATACAATACATAAAAATAAACATCGTAACACAAAGAAAAATTGAAGTTTACCACTCGGCTTGTGGATTATGTAAACTTAGGGAGAAATTATGTCTTCGCTCCTCATTCGCCCGTGGAGATATGTTTAGATCTCGCCAAACTCTTTCACACAGAACCTGTTCAGATAAAACTGCTCCAAAACAATCACCCGATGATTGAGGGATATCCATATTTTGCGGAACCTCAATATTGCAAACGTCTTCAGCCTTGACGTACATTTCTAACATTTTTATCACAAAAAGTTCCCGATGTTCATCCGAAGTCCTCAAAAGATCTGTCAGAGTTTCATCGTCTTCGATGTTAAACTCCGCATAACAAGCAACCCCTTGCGGAGTAATAGAATATGAATATCTTCCGATTACTTTAATATTAACAGAATATTTGCTCACACTCATTTTTTTAAATAACAACGATACCAATCTATCGTACTTCATTATAAGTGGCAACTTAACATGACACTATGGAGAACAAGTATTACGTACTGAGTTATTCTCCACCATAACCTCACCTCCCCCAATATAATGAAACCCTAATTTTTCGCTCTTCGGACATTATGACAAAATGCAAAATAACTTAACGAACAAATATTTCAGAAGATCTGAAGGATCCTGAATGGATTTTTACCAAATTGTGAAACTCCTTAAAGAAAAAAGAACCAGTTTGAAGGGTACAATAATTGAGGTATAGCGCATGCATAATGGGCGCTATATATGTAGCGCGTATACAGCATGTGCTATACCCATATGAATTATTGGTGGATCAATAATGTGCAGATGCATTATTGGTGGGGCAGAAAAGTTCAAATATAACGGTATTATTTACCGCGCTATACCTTAACAAACAAACGTGCCATTAAGACATAGTGCGATGAATAACCGCGCTATATATAAAATGATAGTTAATTATTTTCCACCTACTTTTATCGTTTGAGTAAAAAAAACCACACCTTGATTTCGAACTCTTCATCTCTCCATTTCATCCAATTCTACCCTAAATACTTTGCACGCGTCCCTTCACTCATTCAATGGACCAGATTCACTTTGTTAACCAAATAATATTAATTATGGTTAGTTATATGTTCTCTCTTCCCTCCTCACCTATTCGCGTACAGGAGGAAAGTCTTCTTCTCTAATTCATCTAGGAAACACAAGATGATGAAAAAAATAAAATAAAAAAGGGAAACACGAGATGCAACACCAATATTTACGTGTGTAGACCAGAATCATTGAAATCTAAAATTTCTTAGTATTATTGAGGGAATATCGAAGGTCCCAATTTTCATCCTAACAAGTCAAAAAGAAAAATAGTGAATTACATAAGAAAGATAAATTATGCATCCGAGTACAGCTACTGTCTTTTCCTTCGCCCAGCTTCCATGCCCCTTCCTAGATTTTGGATTTGGCCCTCAAAAATTCTAATTTGAAGAAAGTGAGAAACTTCAAAAACCTTGCTGTTGTGAAAAAGAACCCAAAGCTTTGTTAGATACTATTTCAATTGCATTCCATGGATCTTATTCTCCTCTTGTTTGAAGAATTTAAAGGAAAGATTTGTTATTGCTTGATTATGCATGTTGGTGTTATTGTATCTTCTTCATTTCTGGACATATTTGATATAATGAAGGTGTCAATGTAATCATTTTGATGTAAATGAATGGGTGAGGAGGGAAGAGAAAGAAGAAGTAATTAGTCATAATTAATATTATTTGGTTAATAAAGTGAATCTGGTCCGCTAAATGAGTGAAGGGACATATGTAAAATATTTAGGGTAGATATTCAATGGAGAGATGAGAGACTGGAAGTGAGCCAGATCCCTATGCACTCATTGAAATGAAAATATTTACAGTGTCTTTATGGAAATATTAGAAGACAATGTCATCGATCAATAATGTAAAGATATAGAAGACACAAACATTAATAAATTATGAAAAAAGAGTTAAGAGTTTTATGCATTTACGAGATAAGAGTGCTTTCACAAGCTTACAACGTAACTACAATTTACAATCAATATTAACTAATAATTTGATAAAACTCAGTTTATTATTGTCACGTGTTAGTTAATTTGTTATCACAACTAACTAATATTTGATAGAATAAAGTTTTATAAATGTTGTATACATATTGTATATCGGTAAAATTGAGGCCGCTGCATGACTCGATTTTCCGGTGAGCGAAACGGAACACGAATATGATCGTAATGTATTGGGCTCGGGCAAAACACATGTCCTCGGGGATATCGAGGCTATATACTTGAGGTCTGATTTGAGGATTGAGACTTCGGAGAGCATTATCAAGTAGCTGCACACGACTAACAATGGACCGTGATATCCGCGCCTAACCAGCTATCACAGCGTGAATCTCAGCTCGTCTCGGCAGAAAATTAGTGATCAGCGAAACAGAAGATTTTTACCTTTTTTAGAATTGTACTTAGGGAAACTCCCCTACTATATAAAGGGGAAGCTTATTATTCATTAGACACATTGTAACTCACATATCAAGGCAATATACTCTTATTCTCTCTATTATCCAAAATTCTTACTTTTGTTCATCAATTCTTCATTAGTGTGAGCCCGAAATCGAAGGCAGGTACTTTGTTAAGCCGTTACAGAGTCCGGGATCATTCTCCTTATTGGTTTGATAATTTATTACGTCTTTTACTTGTTTAATCTAACACTATTTATCATTTGCATTGAATTAATCCGCATATCCTTAAAACCACATATAAATGCAATTGTTATCTGTTTTTGAGGGTAAACAGTTTGGCGCTCACTATGGGGCTAGGGTTAATAGTCGTAGTTTGATACAAATTTTCATAACGCACTTTATTTTACACTTGTTCTTTGAGATTTTAATTTCAGGTCAAATTAAAAATGTCAAACTCTCAATCTGCTCCTTTTAACATTGGTGCTGAGTCTGGCCACTAGGGCGAGAACAACAATGTAGTACCCAGCAACGAGGTGCCCCCTATTGACCCCAATGGAGTTCCAGTCACGGACCCGATCGATGTCCCGGAGTACACACGACGACGAAGGTGATGGGATCAATTTGCGGGTGATTTTTGAAATGTTACAGGCTCAATAGGTAGCGATAGCTTAGTTACAGAACCAAAGCACGCCCCCAGCAGAGTCGAGCCCGAACCATCTCGGAAAAACACTTGGAGAAATGAACCGGCCACAGAAAGGCCGGGTGAAGTTGAACCGAGAACCAACCCCGAGATAATAAAGATGCTTGAGGAATTGACAAAACGGGTGGAATTAGGAGAAAAGAAAATCGAAGCCAACGACAAAAAAGTGGAGACCTATAACTCCAGGGTTGATCAAATCCTAGGAGCACCCCGGATATTGAAAGGCTTGGATTCCAAGAAGTTCGTCCAAAAACTTTTTCCTCCAAGCGCAGCTCCGAAACCGATCCAGAAGAAGTTCCGTATGCCCGAAATTCCAAAGTATAACGGGACCATAAATCCGAATGAACACGTGACCTCATACACGTGTGCCATCAAGGGAAATGACTTGGAAGATGACAAAATTGAATCGGTTCTCCTGAAAAAGTTCGCGGAAACCCTGTCTAAAGGAACAATGATATGGTATCACAGCCTGCCCCCTAATTCCATTGATTCGTTTGCCATGCTTGCGGATGTCTTCATAAAAGCTCATGCCGGGTCATCAAAATCGAGACCAGAAAATCAGACCTCTTCAAAGTCAAGCAAAGAGAAAACGAAATGCTCAGAGAGTTCGTGTCAAGGGTTCAAATGGAAAGGTTGGATTTGCTCCCGGTTGCGGACGATTGGGCTGTTCAAGCATTCACTCAAGGATTTAAAACCCAAAGCTCTTTGGCTTCACAGCAACTGAAACAGAATTTGATAGAGTATCCAGCAGTAACTTGGGGTGACGCCCATAACAGGTACCAATCGAAAATCAGAGTGGAGGATGATCAGCTCGGGACCCCCTCTAGGTCCGTGTATCCCAGCAGAACTAATGACAGGTCTAAAAGAGCCATCGATTAGGAACCAAGACCGAGCAGAGATCGATACCAACCGTATAGGGGAGATCGAACGGGCAGTGGATTCGGACGTAACCCGGCGAGGAATGAAAAAAGAAGCGATCGAGGTCATAATAACCGGGGACATGCATGAGCAAAAACAGTTTTGACAGACCAATTGGGTCTAGGGAGACACCGAGGTTTTCGATGTACAACTTCAGCGTGGATGCTGCCGGCATCGTATCAGCCATCAGCCGCATCAAAGATACTAAGTGGCCTCGACCATTGCAGTCCGATCCTGCCCAGAGAGACTCCAACCTGATGTGTAAGTATCATGACACCCACGGTCACAGGACCGAAGATTGGCGATAGCTGAGAGAAGAAGTGACTCGGTTATTCAATAACGGATACCTCCGGGAGCTTCTGAGTGATCGAGCTAAAAATCACTTTAGGAATAGGGATCCAACCAGACCGAGCAAGAGGACTCAGCATATAATCAACATGATCATCGGTGGAGTCGACATCCCACAGGGGCCAATGCTGAAACGCACTAAGGTATCCATTACAAGGGAAAAGCGAACTCGAGATTACATGCCGAAGAATGCTATCTCTTTCAACAATGAAGACACTGAAAGCATCATGCAACCACATAACGATGCCCTGGTAATTTCTGTACTCATAAATAAATCTCGAGTTAAGCGTGTGTTAATTGATCCAGGTAACTCGGCCAATATCATCAGATCGAGGGTCGTGGAACAACTGGGTTTACAAGATCAAATAGTGCCTGTAGTTTGAGTTCTAAACGGAGTCAACATGGCATGTGAAACTACTAAAGGGGAGATAACCCTATCGGTGAACACCGCCGAAGCCATTTAGGAAACGAAGTTCTACGTCATCGAGGGGGATATGAGGTACAACGCTCTATTTGAAAGGCCTTGGATTCACAACATGAGGGCAATACCCTCGACTCTGCACCAAGCATTGAAGTTCCCCACACCAAGAGGTATCAAAACAGCTTACGGAGAGCATCCAGTCGCAAAAGAAATGTTTGTTGATCGATGAGGTGATCCTGATGTCTGGCCTCTTAACATCAAAGAACCCAGAGTCGGTTAGGAAGGAAGAAACTAAATAGCAATCACCGACACCGGCCCGACCAAACCGGAAAAGCAAAAGGTAGGTGAGGATGATGGTTATGAAGTTCCCAGGTTGTTCATCGCCCCTGACAATTCCGATGCCACCAAGTCAACGGTTGAGGAGCTGGAGCAAGTCATATTGGTCAAAAACTTGCCCAATCGGAAGGTATACCTGGGCACGGGGTTAGCTCCTGAGCTTAGGAAAACACTCATTGAATTCCTTATAGCTGACATAGATTATTTCGCTTTGTCCCATCTTGACATGGCAGGGATCCTGCCGGAAGTAACTACTCACAAGCTGAGCTTGGATCCAAAGTTCCACCCGGTTAAACAGAAGAGAAGGCCTTAGTCCGAAGTCAAGCATGCGTTCATCAAAGACAAGGTATCCAAACTCCTTAAAATAGGTTCCATTCGAGAAGTTAAGTACCCGTATTGGTTAGCTAACGTAGTGGTAGTGCCTAAAAAGGGAAACAAATTAAGAATGTGCGTAGATTACAAAGACTTGAACAAGGCATGCTGTAAAGACTCATTTCCTTTGCCTAACATCGATCGCATGATCGATGCGACGGCCAGCCACGAGATACTCATCTTTCTCGATGCCTATTTCGGGTACAATCAAATCCGGATGGACACGAGCGATCAAGAGAAAACTTCCTTCATCACTAAATTCGGCACCTATAGCTATAACATAATGCCGTTCGGAGTAAAAAACGCCGGTGCCACGTACCAACGCCTAGTAAACCAGATGTTCGAAGAACAAATAGGAAAATCAATGGAGATTTACATTGACGGCATGTTAGTTAAGTCCCTGCGAGCAGAGGACCATTTGGAACATTTGCAGGAAACCTTCGACATACTGAAGAAGTACAATATAAAGCTGAGCCCGGAGAAATGCGCATTCGGGGTCGGTTCCGAAAAGTTCCTTGGATTCATGGTGTCCAACCGGAAGATCGAGATCAACCCGGACAAAATTAAAGCTATAGAGGACATCACCGTAGTGTACAACGTCAAGATCGTTCAAAGGCTAATAGGGCGCATAGCTGCCCTGGGTCGGTTCGTATCAAGGTCCTCCAATAAGATCCATCAGTTCTTCTCATTATTGAAGAAGAAGAATAATTTCTTGAAGCTTTGGAAGAACTTAAACGGTACCTTTTGAGTCCACCTTTGCTTCATACTCCGAAGGCGGACGAGCAGTTGTACCTATACTTGGCGGTACCCAAAATAGCGGTAAGTGGAGTCTTAGTCCGGGAAGAGGAAGGTACGCAATTTCCTATATACTATCTTAGCAGGACTCTAGGCGAGGCCGAAACAAGGTACCTTCACCTGGAGAAATTGGCGCTCGCTTTGCTAAGCGCCTCCAGGAAGTTAAAGCCATATTTTTGATGCCATCCCATTGTGTCGTAACTACTTACCCATTGAGGAACATAATGCACAAACCCAAGCTCTCGGGATGATTGGTCAAATGGTCTGGGGAAAATTAGCGGGTATAATATCGAATATCAACCCCGAACCGCCATCAAATCTCAAATTTTGGTAGATTTCGTGGCCGACTTCACGCCGGCCTTAATACTCGAAGTCGAAAAGGAATTGTTGTTAACCTCGGGGACCTCCTCGGGAATTTGGACCCTCTTTACGGATGGTGCCTCAAAGGCAAAGGGGTCCAGACTCGGCATTGTGTTGAAGCCGCCTATGGATATGAGGCCATGATTGCAGGTCTCGAATTGGCTAAAAGTCTGGGGGCCCAAATAATATAAGCGAAATGCGACTCCCTCCTTGTGGTATATCAAGTCAATGGGACATTCGAAGTGAAAGAGGAATGAATGCGAAGATACTTGGATAAACTACAGGTAATGCTACATCAATTAAAGAAATGGACCCTACAACACGTGCCCCGGGATAAAATAGCAAAGCCGATGCTCTGACTAACTTGGGGTCATCGGTCGATGACGATGATTTTGGCTCGGGAACGATCATACAACTCATGAAATAAGTAGGAATAAGGCCATGACGAGATAAACTCAACAAGTTTAACTTGGGACTGGAGAAACAAGTATATAGACTATTTGAAGACTGGGAAGTTGCCCTTGGATCGCAAAGAATCGAGAGCTCTGCGCGCGTAGGTAGCCAGGTTTAGCCTGTACAAAGATACTCTATTCAGAAGAACGTTCAATGGCCCACTCACCATATTCTTGGGGTCAGGAGATAGAATATGTTTTGAGGGAAGTTCACGAGGGCACCTGTGGAAACCATTAGGGGGTAGAATCGTTGGTTCGTAAGATAATCAGAGCCGACAACTACTGGATTGATATGGAGAAAGATGCGAAGGGCTTTCTGTGCAATTGCGACGGGCTGTCAGAGGCACGCACCAATGATCCACCAACCCGAGGAGTTACTAAACTTGGTCCTTTTGCCCTGGCCATTCATGAAATGGGAAATGGACATCGTCGGTCCCCTACCGTAGGCACCCGGTAAGGCTCAATTTGTACTATTTATGACTGACTATTTCTCTAAATGGGTCGAAGCTCAAGCATTTGAGAAGTTTCGGGAAAAAGAAGTCATCGACTTCATTTGGGACGATAGAATATGCCGGTTCGGTATACCACCCGAGATAGTATGTGATAACGGGAAATAATTCATCGGCAGCAAGGTAACCAAAATTTTCGAGGACCATAAGATCAAAAAGATCTTGTCAACACCCTATCACCTTAGTGGTAATGGACAGGAGGAGTACAATCCTTAAAACCTTAAGAAAAGGTTGACTAATGCCAAAGGAAAATGGAAGGAAATCCTCCCGAAGTCTTATGGGCATACTGCAACCTCAAAATCTAGTACCGGGGCCACTCCATTTTCATTGGTCTACGGTGTCAAAGCACAAATACAGGTCGAGGTGGGAGAACTGAGCCTCAAGTTCCGATATACAACCGAAGAATCAAACGGCAAGGCCATGAACACGAGCCTAGAACTACCGGATGAGAGGTGCGAGGCCGCTCTAGTCCAGTTGGCCGCCCAAAAGCAGCGGATAGAAAGATATTACAACCGTAAAGCCAACCTCCGACACTTCAATATATAACACAGAACACCCGAAACAAGAACGAATGGAAGCTAGGACCGAATCGGGATGGTCTATATCGGGTCATCGGTATTACCGGTAAAGGTTCGTATAAACTCAAAGTAGGAAACGACGCACAACTACCAAACAACTGGAACATATTACTTAAAACGATACTACTGCTAAGCTACGACCTCATTCACTTTGTTTATTTTTTATATAACGAATTGGGATAACACTTGCAAAAAACAACCAAAGGAGAATGTAGCTGTTAGGCCCGAAAGCATGTGTTGCACTCTTTTTCCCTTGAACCGGTTTTGTACCAAATAGGTTTTTCGGCAAGGTTTTTAACGAGGCATTAATAAACCATGCTAACTTAGAGTCGAAGACCGGTTTTTAATTGGAGTCAATGGTCTCATCAACAGTATCCGAGCCCACTCAAAGATCGACCTCGAATACTGGGGGCCATCACCCTCGGGTCATCATTTTTAGCAAGGAAGCAAACTCTGTGCTCGAACAATCTAGGCTCGATGGTTAGGATTTATTGTAAGGGCCAAACGGTCGAATAAACCGTTCCCACGTAGGTCACCTCGGCCATAATACGAGCCTTTACATGCTTACAATCTTGTATGTTACACACAGAAATGAAAGAAAATTTCTACCTTGCTAACAAACATTTTTTGCTTCTTAAAAGTATCAAGCCTAAAGGCTATTCCTACCCGAGGAACTATCGAGCCCACGGGCTACCCTTGTCCGAGCCCAAAGGGCTACCCCCACTCGGGTACTGCCTTTCGAGATAAGCTCGTGCGGCTTGATTTATCAAACCCAGAGGCACAAAACCTATTAGGCAGTGCCCAAACCTAAAAGGCTACGACCACCCTAAAAATGGTTCAGAGACGTCCGAAGCCCGTAATAAACACATATGGCCTTCAATAAAATTCTAAACCTATTCAAAGGTTACCCTCAGCAAAGATACAGTCTAACAACATTTAACGAAACATCTTGGTGAAATTTTTGTTTACCCCGAGCGTACACAAGTTTGAGCAAAAAGCATCGAGGACAGGTCTTGTTCGGACCTCCAAGAAATGACTTATTACTACGTTTGATTCTCTGCTAAGGCATTAGAAATGCTTGCAATTGTAAAAAGATGCTCAAGACAATAGACATGAAAATTGCTGAAAGAAAAAAGTAAAACTTTATACATTCCGAAATATCATTACCAAGGCCAATGGAAACGGCCTCAAAAAAATAAATGTACAAGATACAAAAAAAGAACAAACATCCTAAGGCATCTCCGCCTGGTCTTCACTGGAACCCGACTCGTCACCAGAACCGTCGGCGCCTTTGGGTTCTTCGGAGCCCTCAAAGACTTCTTCATCTTCAGGTTCAACTAGCTTCTTAGCCTCGATCTCAAGTCTCTTCACCTCCTCGATCTTGGCCTACAGGTCAAAGCCTCGGGAATGGATCTCTTCGAGGGTATCCCTCCAGGAAAGCCGCTTCACGTTCTTAGCAGTAGTCTTTAAGCGAGCCTCGGCTTCTTCGACATCTGCCCTATACTGCGCCACCATCTCTTCAGCATCGGTGGAGGTTGTGCCAAGCTGAGACTTTATAGCTTCACATTCGTTATCGAGGGCGTCCCGCTCTACTAGAGCCGAGCTCAATTGTGATCGGAGTTCATCATTCAACTAGGACCGCTTGTCGGATTTCTCTTTCGCCGCTCAAGGTTGAACCTCTACTGATGCTAGCTATGCCCAGGCAATTTCCTTCTCCGAAGCCAGCCGATCCATTTTGCTCTTCCAACCATCGACCATGGCTTGGACTTCATTTATTTCAGCTCGGAGTTGGTTGATCTGGTCAATCTTCTGTTGAACCTGCGAGTGTTGGTCGTTAGTCGCCATGGCTAAGTATTTACTGCTAACGTCAAAAACCTTTAGCTTTTCGACCATATCGGCATGTTCCCGCCTAAGGGTCAAAACCTCCCTCTGAGCCTCATCTAGCCCGACCTGAAGGTCCCTGATGGCCCTTTCGTGTTGCTCACTGAGAAGCTTGTACGTATTATTTTTCTCGGCAAGCTCCTTGACCTCAAGCTCGAGCTGGTTAACCTTATTCCGGTACCGAAGAAAGCTTTTGTGATGAAGTACAGAGGCATACAAAAGGGTAAAAGAAAGAAGACATGAGAAATATCAAGAACTAAGTCAAAGTTCGGAAGAGCGTAATAATGCCTTATCCGATTCAGTGCCTGCTGCGCCTCGTTGAACAGGCACGACATGTTCACCTCATTCATTTTTGCCCGGTCTTCTTCGGTCACCAGGCATAGGAGGTAGCTCGCTACTCCCATAAGATCAGAAAGAACTCGGGCATCCTCCGGGGTGGTGGTGATTATCGGCCTCTTACGGTCGGGGGATCCACACTCGGGCGGGGAACTGGTTGATTAACTTTGGGCTCGAGTATAGCCCACCAACTTCTGAAGACGGATCCTTTCTCGGCACTTCCAGGTCACCCAGCCTAGAGAAGTCTTCCAAGACGGACGAGTTCATGCCGTCGAAAAAGGATCGAAGGGGATCGTCCACTCTATGAGCCCCTTCATTAGATTTCTCCTTCCTCACTTGGGCCTCCTCGAGCATAGACTCGGTGTAGGAGGGTGTCCCCAAGATCTCAATTACGCGGGGCACTTCCTTTGGTACAGAGCCGGTATCTTGGAAGTTTCACCCCGGGGATCCGCGTCAGCTTTCTGAGTTGGAGGGTGGTCGATCTCAAGAGTCTCACCCTCGAATGCATCCTAGTCCCCTGAATAGGTTATCCCATGGTTACAAAAATAGGTTCATCCTCCGGCTCGTCCCTAAGCAGGAGGCGGAGTCGGAGTCGGAGGAAGTCACCCGGGAACTGGAGCCCCTCCTGGGCTTGCTGAGCACCCGCTTCTTCTTTTTCTTCGCCTCGGAGCTCATGGAGCCCGAGGATTTACTTTTCCTCTTCTTTTTCCCTCCGTAGCAACAACGGAGGGGTCAATGGGCGGGGGCACATCTTCGTCCCCTTCCGAAGGCCTCAGTTCGATGGTCTTAGGCAACCTAGAATAATAAAGAAGGAAGAGGAGTTAGTATAATAGAAGGTGAAGACATAGTGTTCGCTACCCGAAGAAAGGCCTTACCGTGAGAACAGGCCTCTCATCGGCTCTTCAAGAGTCCGCGCCATGTGCGCTCGAAGTAAGACATCTGAGTACAAATGCCCTCGATCCACTCCTTTAACTAGGGGACCGTATTCGAAACCCGAGCAACAGCTGCACAGCCACAAGCATGAATGAGAAGATCAAAATAAAAGAAGAAGAAATTTTAATGTTGAAAGAAGGAATTGCACTTACGAGATGCATTCCATTTCTCAGGGAATGGCATATATTCTGGGGGAATCAAATACCCGGTCTTCACTCGGACTAAGTGTCCCTGCCAGCCCCAGTCTTGGTCTTCGTCGATACTGGAGAAGAGGGCCTTGCTGGCTCGGCATGTAAGCTTGATCAGTCCCCCTCAGAACATCCGAGGACTGTATAATCAGGGCAGGCGGTCGATCGTGAACCGACGAGATTCAGTCTTGTTCACGAAGTAACGGAGGAGGGTGACGATCCTCTACAATGAATGATGGATTTTCCTGAGGCATATCTCGTACCTCTTGCAAAACTCCAGGACGATCGGGTCCACCGGGCCCAACATGAAGGGCTAAGTGTAAACACCTAAGTATCCCTCAACATGGGTAGTAACGACATCCTCAGGCCTAGGGACTACTACATCCTTGCGTTCCCTGTGGCAGTCCTTACGAACTATGGGAAGAACATCCTCGGTCACATAACATATATATCTCAAGACTTCTTCACCCCGGTCCTGTTTGTGTGAAGGCTTTTCGACCTTGAAGTCGTCTGCAATTGAGTAGCCCCCGGGGATAAACACTGACAAGGGGGGCTCGGCGGCTGGTTCGTTAGCAGCCGCAATGGGGAAAGCCGTTTCAAGGGCAACCACCTCAGGATTAACCGCTTCAGTACCAGCGGTCAGTTGAGAAGATGAAGAGGCAACTCGTCGAGGAACGACTTTCGATGTTTTTCCCATTGTCATCTGGGGGAGTGTTTGAAAATTTGAGAAATAAACACGAAGTTTTGGAAAAACGGGTTTTGAAGATGCAGAATAGAGTATGAGATTTGAAGAAGTTTTGGTTAGAAATCTAGAGATTGCTATGAAGATTGAAAAACAAGGATGGAGATATGAAGATTTAAAGAAGGTTTGATAATGGTTGGAAGACTCGAAGATAGCAGTTTGATTGAAAAGTAGAAAAGGGTCAAAGTAAGGAGGCTTTCATAGGGAAATAGCCGACGCTTTGCATTCGGAGGCAACCTGTCGGTGACCGACACGTGTCCGAAGTCAGAACGACACAAACTGGAGCGCCATGACTGGCACCCGAGCCATACCTGCAGAGCGCCAACGTGTATTTTTATCTAACTTTTCTTATTATCTATAAGGGACAAGTAGATCAACATGAAAGGTAGACATGAATCATGAACAACCAACAATGACAGATAATGGCATGAACATACATAGTGGGTAGACAAGGCTGTCATGAAGCTATATATAAGGTACGAGCTGCCATGCTGCCATGAGAGACTATACAAAAAAAAATCAACTGACATGGCAGTCCAAACTATACATGAGTTGACACCTATCTATGAGCCTCTACAGGAACATAAGTGCTGCAACATTGCCGGAACAGGGCACCGACATACTTATAATGTCTATAACAAAAGTGCATACCAAGACCACGGTAAGTCCGGAGAAGAGATCTCGTCAATAACCGGTGAACTAGGCAGCCTACTGTCGTGGGGTAGCTTCCCCCATCTGTCTATTAGGACATGCAACACGACATACAGCGTCCACAAATAAAAAGGGCATCAGTACGAATAAAGTATTGAGTGTGTAATGCAGAAAAACATAAATAAGAACAGTAATGTGAATATACAACCTGTAACATCTAAGTACCTTTGAGAGCTACTGACATGAAATGCATGGTACATTTATATATACATAAACTTATAAAAACGCATGCCTCTGTGGGCATCATCATCATCATATCGTACCCGGCCATAATAGGCTCGGTAAAACATACCCGACCATCATAAGGCTCAGTAGAATAGTACCCGACCACGTGGAACTCGGTGAAACCCAACTGATTAGTGGTTGCACAAAAGGTGCCGTATCCGGCCGACGATATCGCAGCTCGGTAGAGTAAAATTGATACATATATATGATGCGTGCTGGAATCATTGGAATCACATTCTGAAACTTTCGGAGTGACGTAAGGTCGGTACCCTCCGTAGACGTTATTAGGACTAACTCTTCATCAAGAATCAGTACCAACAACATTGATAACATAATAATAAGAGAAGTAACATCAACATCAATCGTTCCATAAGGAGGAAAACAATGTAAGTACTGTTAGCTTCTAAGAGTGGAATATCTTTGGAAGATCGTTCATTACATTATGTACAATCGAAGTCGTGCAAAAGAAGGAAAAGGATAGCCTCACATACCTTGTATATACTGCCCAACCTCAAGCTATGCAAATGTGACGACTCCTTAGTCTACAATAAGAGAAATGATACTATCGTTATCGTTTAAGCGTCGTAACTATTATACATCGACTGCAACCTATTTTACGGTGAAACGGACAACACCTCCCCTATTTATATGATTTCCCACAAGTTAAAACAATCACAAAACAGCCTCCCAAAATAGTCCACCAACCAATAACATTACTTACAAGCCTTTCGATAGATAACTCACAAGTTCTAGCTTCAACGACTTAGCCGAAACTTGGATAATCTTAAATATATGTAGAGTAAGAGGTTCCCTACCTTTAAACAGATATAACAACTCGAATTTGACCTTAATTCACCACTAAATATCCTTCCAATGCTGCCACAAGAACAAGGAAGCGAAACTAGCAATCAATTAGGGTTTTTCGGCACTAGAATCACTTTAGAAGAATTGAAATCACCTAGGGTTGGTATTAAAAACTTGAGGGAGTATTTTACAGAACATAAACCACTTAAAACAACCTGCCACACGAGCTGGACAACACAAAAATCAACAACAACAAGAAGAACAAGAAACTTACTAGCGCCATGAGATTTCCGACACTTGATTTGTGTTGTTTGCCCTTTGTTTGGGTCTTGGATCATGTGAGAACCTTGAGAGAGTGTTCTATGTGGGCACCATAGAGCTGCTTGCATAGTCTCGAAAAAGCGTGAATACCTCTCTACTCCGACATCGTATTGTCGAACGGTTTAATGCTTTAGAAACTAGGCTCATAGATCTTCAATTTAGTGGGTAGATCGATCTATAATTCCAAGTAAATAGGAAGAAAAACTTAGTAACCTTTGACCAAAATTTTAAGTAAAATTATGAACGTAATTTGCGATAACTTTTGTCGACTTTTGTTTTATAACTCATTTGACTTCAAGATGTATAATACGAATATTAAATGATTCAAATACCTTAAAACACGACCTTTTGAGAATATTAAGCACTTCGAGTTTTATCAGAAAATACGGGTTACAACATCCTTGATTCGTTTAACTTCTAATACTTGTTAACAACTCTTATACACCCTTGTATTATTTAAGACTAATAGGATTAACTTCTTATCATCTCAAAGATAATCTCTTCTCGGATTTTCGTCGACTAACTTATGGCGTGATCTAACGTACGCGAATATGGGTTGTAAAACCCTCCTCCCCCCAGGAACATTCATCCTCGAATGTAAGAGTTTATGGGGAGTCTAACTCAGCTTGGATTCCAACGGAAATTTCCAGCTGATTTTCCCCTATAAAATGGACATTAGCCAAACTAGCAAGAAGTTAAATCCAACCTATGACCTCACAAGGCTATACAAAGCATTATGGATATGTATAGTATCTGCATATCACCATTTTGTATTTAAGGAAAAGTATTCTCAAGATATTGCTTACCTCATAGAGCCGTTTTAGCTTCCATTGCGTCCTGCATTCCCTGGGCATCCTCGTTATCTTTAATCTGGAATAGGTAAGCGTATTTAGACTTCATCTCCTCTTCTGCTTCCCATTTCATTTCTTTCGTATTTTAGTTCCTCCACAATACTTTGACAGAAGCTACATCCTTTGCTCTCAGCTTGCGAAATTGTCGATCTAATATAGCCACTGGCACTTTTTCATATGATAGATCCTCCGTAACTTGTACATCTTTGATAGGGACGAACCGAGAAGGGTCTCCAATACATTTCCTCAACATAGATACATGGAATACAGGATGGATAAATTCCAATTCATATGGCAATTCTAATTCATAAGCAACCTGTCCAATTCGTTTAAGAATATTGTACGGCCCGATATACCACGGACTCAGCTTATCTTTCTTCCTAAAATGCATAACACCCTTCATCGGTGAGATCCTCAGGAAAACCCAATCACCAACTCCAGATCACGATGTTGGACATCAGAATAAGACTTTTGCCTGCTTTGTACCGTCCTCAGTCGTTCTTGTATCACTTTCACCTTCTTAATGGCTTGGTGAATCAAATCTGGCCCATATAATTCTGTTTCACTGACTTCAAACCATCCAACTGGTGATCTACATCGCCTCCCGTACAGTGCCTCGTACGGGGCCATTTTAATACTGGAATGGTAGCTATTATATTATTGAAGGAGAATTCTATGAGTTGAAGATGGTCATCCCAATTCCCCTTGAAATCTAGAACACATGCTCGTAGCATATCTTCAAGTGACTGAATGGTACATTCAGCATGTCCGTCAGTCTGTGGATGGAATGCAGTTCTGAGATTCACTTGTGTTCCTAAACCCTTCTGGAAAGACCTCCAAATGTTAGCCGTAAATTGAGCTCCTCAGTATGATATAATAGATACCGGCACACCATGAAGCCTAACAATCTCCTTGATATACAACTTCGCATAATCTTCAGCCGTGTAAGTTGTTTTAACTAGTAGAAGATGGGCAGATTTTGTAAGTCGATCAACTATCACCCAGATGGAGTCAAACTTATGATAAGAGCGAGGTAATCCAATAATGAAGTCCATATTGATCACCTCCCGTTTCCAGGTCGGAATCTCTATATTCTGAATCAATCCACCCGGTTTCTGATGTTCGATCTTTACTTGTTGACAATTAGGACACTGGGCTACAAATTCTGTAATAGACTTCTTCATGTTATCCCACCAATACTGATCCTTAACGTCATGATACATATTTGTCGAGCCGGGATGGATGGAATATCAGGACTGATGAATCTCAATCATAATCTTCTCTCGCAACCCTGCCACATTAGGCACACACAATCGGCCCTGGTATCTCACTACCCCAGCGCCTACGATCTCAGAACCCGTAACCTTACACTGCTGAATGCCCACTCTCAATCATACTAAGGTAGGATATTCATATTGATGTGCTTTTACCTCGGCTACCAAAGATGATTCTGTTGTATTCTGTACTATAACACCTCCGTTATCAGAATTTAGCAATCTGATTCTCATATTGGCTAGCTGTTGAAGCTCTTTAATCAACACTTGTCTACCTCCCTCAATATGTACTAAGCTTCCCATTGACTTACAGCTGAGAGCGTCTGCCACAACATTGGCTTTAACGGGATGGTACCATATCTCGACATCGTAGTCTTTTAGTAATTCAAGCCACCTGCTGCCTCAAATTCAACTCCTTATACTTGCAGATGTATTGTAAACTCTTGTGATCTGTGTAGATGTCAACATGGATTCCATATATGTAGTGCCGCCATATCTTCAAAGCATATATTACTGCAGCCAATTCTAAATCATGAGTCGAGTAATTCTTTTAATGTTTCTTCAATTGTCTTGATGCATAAGCAATCACCTTCCCATGTTGCATTAATACACACCCCAAACCTATACTTGAAGCATCACAATATACCACATAACCTTCTGTTCCTTCCTGGAGAGTGAGCACTGGCGCAAATCAATCGATTCTTTAGCTTATGAAACTAAGTTCACAAGCGTCAGACCATTAGAGCTTGGTAGCTTTCTGTGTTAATTTAGTCAATGGTTCTGATATAGAGGAAAACCCTTCTATAAACTGCCTATAATATCCTGCTACCCCAGGAAGCTGCGGACTTCTAACGGTGTTGTAGGTCTCGGCCAATTCTTCATTGCATATATGTTCTGAGAGTCGACACTAATACCCTCGTCAGATATCACATGGCCAAGGATGGCTAGTGAGTTCATCCAAAATTCACAATTGGAGAGCTTGTAATACAATCCGCAAGTGGCCCACATGTTCCACCTCCGAACGAGAATACACCAGTATGTCATCAATGAATATGATCACGAACACATCAAGATAGGGCCTGAATACACTATTCATGAGATCCATAAAAGCTACTGGGGTATTTGTTAGCCCGAATGACATCACCAAGAACTCAAAGTGCCCATATCTAGTTCGAAAGGCCGTCTTCGAAATATCCTTCCCTTAACCCTCACCTGATGATACCCTGAACGTAAGTAAATATTGGAGAAATACTTGGCACCCTGGAGTTGGTGAAATAGGTCGTCAAGCCTAGGAAGTGGATTAACCTTATTCAACTGTCGTTAATCGATATACATCCTTAACGACCCGTCTTTCTTCCGCATGAACAAGACTGGCGCACCCCAAGGTGAAATGCAAGGCCTAATAAAGCCCTTATCCAGCAAGTCTTTCAACTGCGCCTTCAAACTTGCAACTCTGCCGGGGCCATCTTGTATGGAGGGATAGAGATTGGTTGAGTGTCAGGCAACACATCAATGGTAAATTCAATCTCCCTTTCAGGAGGAAGGCCTGGGAGTTCATCTGGGAAAACGTCTGGAAATTCATTGACCGCGGGGATTGATTATAGAGTAGGCGGCTTCGCCTCCGCATCCTTAACGCGAATGAGATGATAAATGTATCCTTTTGAGATCATCTTCCTTGCCTTAAGATAGGAAATAAACCTACCTTTCGGCATAGCAATGTTCCCCTTCTATTCAATGATGGGTTCTCCAGGAAACTGAAACCCAACCATCTTCGTATGACAATCAACATTTGTATAACATGAGGCCAACCAGTCCACTCCCATTATCACATTGAAATCAATCATTCAATGTGCAACCTCTATATACCCTTCTAGCAATCATAGAATCTCCTATCGGAGTGGATACAGCAAGTGGTTTACTTATCAATTCAGGTTCAGCGCCAAACTTATTAGCCACAATTCAGGGTGTAACGTATGATAATGTGGATCCCGGATCAATCAGCGCATATACATAATAAGAAAACATAGACAATATATCTGTAATAACATCCGGAGACGGCTTGAGATCCTGTCGACCTACCAGAGCATAGGTTCGATTTTGTGTACCACTCGAACTCGGCACTGCACCTCTACCTCTACCACGACCAGTCGACTGTTGAAAACCCTGTGTTGGAGGTCGAACTGATGAGGAAGAACCAAAAATAGATCCAGTCGGCTGAGCCATACCACCATCTCCTCTATTAGGGCAATCCCGCATCACATGGCCAGGCTGTCCGCAAGAATAGCACGCATCGGAACCTCGATGGCACAGTCCAATATGGGCCTTGCCACACTGATCACAATGAGGTGTTGGGGGTCTCGTTTGACTAGTATCCCTATGATATTGTGAGCCTGATGCCCGCAAACTCTAACCTGGACAAGAATAGGTAAATCGATCATACCGAGGCCTCTGAAATTGTGGAGGAGTACCAGCTATAGGTGGCACCAAACTCCTCGATGACTGGGGCCTGATACTGCCTTTGAAGTCATCAGAATACCCTGCAAATCTCGCCCTCTTATGATGGCCCCTATCCTACTTCCTATCTGCTCTTTGCTGGCGCCTACGATCCTCTAGTGTCTGGGCATATAGGAAATATCCATGCCGTCCACCAAGGAGGTTGTCGTGCACTCATTTATCAGATGTGGTTCCAACCCATTCATGAATAAATGCACCCTATCACTCAACTCGGCCACAATATGGGGAGCATATCTTGCTAAAGAATCAAACTGCATACTATACTCTCGCACACTCATATTACCTTGTTGAAGGTTCCAGAACTTATCAGCTCTAGCTCGTCGTATCTCAACTGGCATGTAGTGACGAAGAAAGGCCTTAGAAAATTCCTTCCATACAACGGGAGAAGCGTTCGAACCCCTGGATCTCTCCCAACTATCATACCAGAAAACGGCTAAATCCCGTAACCGATAAGAAGCCAACTCTACTGCCTAAGTATCACTAGCGTGCTTAATCCGCAGTGTACGATAAATCCAATCAATAAAAGTCTACGGGTCCTCCTTGGGGTCTGATCCGGTAAACACTGGAGGGTCTAGATTTAATAAAATCACGAACTCTCACACTAACCAGTTTATTAGCAGCACCGATATTCTGCCTTTGAGCCTAGAAGCTATCAAGCTAATCAACAACTGCACCGCACTCTATATATCCTACTTTATAGTGCTAGACAGAGGAACTGGAGGTGCTGGGTCCCTCCTAATATCCTCTGGAGGAGACGGAGTAGATGATGCATGAGACGGCATCTTACTCTGAGCCTCACTTTGGCCTTCTCTGGTTAGAGGCACCTGACTGGTACCCTCTTCCATAGCTGTATCAAGCCGTCTACTAATCGCTTGCTTCCTAGTCGAAGGCATCGCTGAAAGAAAACAAGGTGAATATTAGAGATGAACACTTATGACTCAAATCTATGCATGATCTAGATTCAGGAAGAAGGTAACAACCCTAGATGTCATGTAGCCTCCTGATTATTAATGTGGCACGCTACACATCCATAATTAAGGCTCTACTAGAAACGGCTCATAGACAATCCCTAGGACAGACTTGCTCTGATACCATGTTTTTCACGACCCAAACTAGAGGGCCATGACTGGCACCCGGGCCATATCTGTCGAGCACCAATGTACATTTTATCTAACCTTTCTTATTATCTATGAGGGCCGACGAGATTAACATGAATGGTAGACATGAATCATGAACAACCAACAATGACAGATAATGCCATGAACATACATAACATGGGCCGACAAGGCTGTCATGAAGCTATATATAAAGCACAAGCTGCCATGCTGCATTGTGAGACAATACAACAAAAATCAACTGACAAGGCAATCCAAACTATATATGAGTCGACGCTTGTCTTTGAGCCTCTACAAGTGCTGCAACATTGCCGGATGAGTTTCACGGCATACCTATAATATCTATAACTAAAGTGAATACCAAGACCACGGCAATTCCAGAGAAGGGATCTCACCATAACCGTTGAACTGGGCATCCTACTGTGTGGGGCAACTTTGCCTACCTGTCTATCAGGACTTGCAGCACGACATGCATCGTCCATAAATAAAAGGGGTGTCAGTATGAATAAAGTACTAAGTATGTAAGGCAGAAAAGAATAAATAAGAATAGTAATAGAAACAGGGATAAAGATATACAACCTGTAACATCTGAGTATCTCTGAGGGCTACTGACATGGAAGGCATGATACATTTATATATATATATATATATATATAAACTTTTAAAAACGTATGCCTCTGTGGACATCATCATCATCATATTGTACCCTGCCATAATAGGCTCGGTAAAACGTACCCGGCCATCATAAGGCTCAGTAGAATCGTACCTGGCCACTTGGAGCTCGGTAAAACCCAATTGATCTGTGGTTGCAAAATAGGCGTCGTACCCGGTCGACTATAGCGCGGCTTGGTATAGTAAAATAGATACATACATATGATGCGTGCTGGACTCATTAGAATCACATTCTGAACCTTTCGGACTGATGTAAGGTCGGTACCCTCCGAACACGTAATTAGGACTAACTCTCTATCAAGAATCTTATAAGAATCAGGAAGTACAACAACATTGATAACTTAAGAATATGAGAAGTAACATCACCATTATAGTTCCATAAGGAGGGAAACAATGTAAGTACTGCTAGCTTCTAAGAGTGGAATATCTTTGGAAGCTCGTTTATTACATTATATTCAATAGGAGTCATGGAAAAGAAGGAAAGGTAGCCTCACATACCTTGTATATACTTCCCAACCTCAAGCTATGCAAATGTCATGACTCCTTAGTCTAAAATAAGAGAAATGATACTATCGTTCTTGTTTAACCGTCGTAATTATTATACATCAACCACAACCTATTTTATGATGAAACGGACAACACCAGCCCTATTTATATGACTTTTGACAAGTTAAAAAAATTACGAAATAGCCTAAACAATATCAATAATAATCATATTAAGCCTCCCAAAACAATCCACCAACCAACAACATTACTAACAAGCCTTTCGATAGATAACCCATAAGTTCTAGCTTCATCGACTTAGCCGCAACTTGGATAATCTTAAATACATGTAGAGTTCCCTACCTTTAAACAGATAGAAAAACTCCAATTTGACCATAATTCACCACGAAATATCTTTCCAATGCTGCCACAAGAACAAGGAAGCGAAGTTAGCAATCAATTAAGATTTTTCGGCACTATAATCACTTTAGAATACTTGAAATCACCTAGGGTTGATATTAATAACTTGAGGGAGTATTTTACAGAACATAAACCACTTAAAACAACCTCCCACGTGAGCCGGAACAACACAAAAATCAGCAACAACAAGTAGAGCAAGAAACTTACTAGCGCCACGGGATTCCCGACACTTGATTTGTGTTGTTTGCCCTTTGTTTGGGTCTTGGATCATAAGAGAACCTTGTGAGAGTGTTTTTAGATGTTTAGGGTCTGAAGAGAATGAAAAATAATGAGTTAAAAGGGGCTTAAGGGGTGTCATATATATATATATATATATATATATATATATCAATACATCTCAACCGCCTATATGGGCCCCATAGAGAGATGCTTGCGCAGTCTCGCAAAAACGCGATTATCTCTCTACTCCAACATAGTATTGTCAAACGGTTTAACATGTTGGAAACTAGACTCATAGATCGTCCACTTTGGTGGGTAGATCACCCCATAATTCTAAGTAAATTGGGAGAAAAGCCTAGTAACATTTGACCTAAAGTTTAAGGAAAATTATGAATGTAAGTTGCGACAACTTTTTCGACTTTTGTTTCATAACTCGTTTGACTTCAAGACTTATGATACGGATATTATATGATTCAAATACCTTAAAACACGACTACTTGAGAATATTAAGCACCTCTAGTTTTACCTGAAAATACGGGTTACAGCATCCTTGATTCGTTTAACTTCTAATACTTGTTAACCACTCTTATACACCCTTGTATCGTTTACGACCAATATGATTAACTTCTTATCGTCTCAAAGATAATATCTTTTTGGATTTACGTCGACTAACTTACGGCGTGATCTAACGTACGTGAATATGGGTTGTAACACTATCGTAATGTACAAAGGAAGGAACCTGAGTCATATGTCGTTTCCCATCGTTTCGGCAAGCCTACCCTCTGAGAAACGAGGGGCTTATCTGTATATGGGTAAAACCGAGCCCGCTATATGACTCAAATTCCTGGTGAGAAAAACGGAGCAGGAGCGTGACCGTAATATATCGGGACTCGGGCAAAACACCTGCCCTCGGGGATGTCGGGGCCATATCCTCGAGGTTCGGTTTGAGGACTGAAACTTCGGAGAGCATTACCAAGACGATGCACACGACTAACAATGGGCCATGATATCCGCGCCTAATCGGATATCTCGGCGTGAATCTCGGGTTGTATCGACAGAAAATTAGTGATCGACGAAACGGAAGATCTGTACCTTTTTTTAGAATTGTACTTAGGGTAAAATTTTTCTACTATATAAAGGGGAAGCTTATTATTCATGGGACACATTGTAACTCGCATATGAAGGTAATATATTCTTATTCTCGCAGGTACCCAAAATTCTAACTTTTGTTCATCAGTTATTCATTAGTGTGAGCCCGGGATCGAAGGCAGGCACTTCTTTAAGCCGTTACTGAGCCCGGGATCGTTCTCCTTATTCGTTTGACAATTTATTACATCTTTTACTTGTTTAATCTAAAGCCATTTATCATTTGTATTGAATTAATCCGCATATCCTTAAAACCACATATACATTCAATTGTTATCCGTTTTTTAGGGTAAACACAAATACTTAAGAGCTTATTTGGCCAAAATTTTAAAAAATTCTTTTGAAAAAAATTATGTTGTCAAAAGTGTTTTTCCAAAAAAAAAAATTTCTGAAGAATAGTAAGAGTTTGTGATGACTAATTAATTTAAAAAATACTTCTATCGTATTGGAGTAGAAATGTTTGTTTGACCAATCTTATTAAAAAACTTTGAGTATTAAATTATGAATATGATATATAAAAGATTTATTTTTCAACTAATATTAATAAAACGAAAACATAATTTGAATGAATTATGGATTTGTACAAGGGGTGTGCGTATTCTTTGCTTTTCTATAAGTGAAAATAGGAATCCCTAGTATTTGTTCCTTAACTTCTGCTGGTATTGATGGCAAAAGCACCTTCCACATTACATGTATAGGCAAAATAGTTTTAGGCAAATGACAAAGGTAGCTCACCAACGAGGCACATGGCTTTGCTCGCCAATAAGCATGATTGCGGAGCTTAATTTCTGAAAAGAAGGTAGATGGTCAAGCTAATAATAGCAATATCGTCGGTGGTTGAAACTAATATGTCTAAGGTTTAACAGAATGGTTTTATTCACCACCAATGGTGCGGTATAAGATAAAGGTGGCAAAGGGTTGGGTTGGGCTGGAAACCGGGTGAAATAGAGCCCGTTCAATCTCGGTATTGATCCGGTAAAGCGCTGGAAAATCGTACTTTAGAGGGGATTTTTGGGAAATATTTTTAGAAAATAATCACTTTTAATCCCTGTTATTAGTATTTAACTGATATTTAAAATGTAATGGAAAAATAATTACTTTAAAAAAATAATATTTGAATGAAATTATGCCCAGTTAAAATACGAAAACTTCAGGTAATGATCAAACTTCAAGAATTATTTTTAAAGTTTGACATGTGCAGCTAGAACTCCAAAAATAATTAGTGAAATTTAAATTTTTTTCAATTCAAATTCCATGAACAATTTTGTTTACCTGTAAAATGGTATAGTTGAATTTACACGTGATTTTTAGACAAGTGAATTAATTCAATTTACAATGATAAAAAAGCTCACTATTTATAGCTGCACCTAGGGAACAAGGTCCTAGGATCATGCGCTTAGCCTTGAAATGAAGATAAAATACTTGAAGAAATACGCAATACTTAGCCTGGAAATGAAGACAAAATAGCAGAAATAGTAATTCCGGGAGTAGGGCTTCCGGGCACAACAACAATGAAATTAAGGAATAAGAAGATAAAATTTTATAAAGCTTTGAATTGATTATAGCATAGGTTTGCTAGAAAATTCGTGTCCTTACAATGATAACAAAACTCACTATTTATAGCTGCACCTAGGGAACAAGGTCCTAGGATCATGTGCTTCTTTAATGTCAATTATGAGGGCCATTGAAGAATGTGGAACGGTGAGCATAAATGATAAATTATTTATAACAGGAAGTGTACAAAATATTGTGAAATATCATCCATTAAATGCTACCGGGCGACAAATATTTATTGTAGCTTTATGAGCGTCATTCTTTCCGGTGACAAATGGAACAGTTCTCTCATGCAACCACTTAGCATAGCATATTTTACCCTACACAGGCAGTCCCCCTGCTTACCGGTGACATAACTTTGTGTCACTGAGAAGTTGATAGAAATATTCTTTTTGGCGGGAATTACTTTGTTCCCCTCTGAAAAGCTTCTGACGGTTGATTAGACACACGCCTCTCTGTATTAAATGTCCCGAACACGCATCATCCCACGATTCAACATGACCTTTTCCGGTTATTGAGGTAATCACAGCCACGAATTTAACTATCTAAACCTTTACTTATACGTATCAACCTCCTTCATTCATACTTCATAATTCTCCAAAATAATTCTCCAAACTCTCTCAAACTCTCTTCATTTAACTTATATTCTGTTCTTCAACCTTTCTTTAACTCTCTTCCAAAGAGAAAAGCTTTTCCTTCTTCCATAACATATAATGGCTTCTTCTTCAAAAAATACCAGTTCCTCAAAGAACAAAAACAAAGCCGAGGACGCCGCTCCTCCAACCGTGAGCACCATCATCCCTAGAAGTCTTGTTACAACAAAAGATTTCGAAGAGAAATTTCCTTCTGTTAGCCCTCGTACATGGGCCTTTAGCAGATATTCTTCTTCCATCCGTCCTTCCAGCATTCCTGCTGTGAAGGAAGATTGTCGTCGCCAGGATTTAGACATTATCGCTCCTGACTTGGCGAAGTGGTAACCTTACCCAAGAAGGATTTTACGTACTTCTACACGTATTCCTTTACTTTGGAGACATTTTCTTTGAGTGGAGAGCTTGACTCCGTCATTGGGAAGTTTTGCCTCTGCTAGCAAGTGTGTTTGGCATAGGTGAGTCCCTTCGTGTGGAGAACGATTGCCTACTTTCGACGTCTGTGCCAAGAAATGGGGGAGGAGCTATCTGTGGCTCAAGTGATAAATCTTTTTTGCCCCAAGATCTTCTGTGGAGGGATGATAAACTTCAAAAAGCGAGTCCACCATGCATTGCTATCCAACATAGATGATGATAATGATCGTGGGTGGATGGAACAGTTTGTCTTACGTTCCCACCAGTGACATCATCCCGGCCTCGGCACCTTCCTTCTCGGAATTGTGGAACCGCACTTGCAAGTATACAATTTGCTTCTACTTCTGTTAAGGGTCCTTTTCTCGTCATTATAAACTTTTCTTCCTTTACCTGCCTCAGCGACTCAGTGAGTTCCCCCTAGGGTTGAGGGCTTGGACCAATGGGTTCAGAAAATTTTAGACGTTACTACGCCCGAAACCTGTTCGTGGAAATAGCTGTCCCTGAAATATGGGTGGAAGGCCAAAAAGCATGGTAAGTTTAACTCATAATGTCCTTACCTTTTCTTATGAGAAAGTTATTTGATTCTTCTCTCATGTTGAATATAGGTCTACCCCAGGGCCAGTTGTCATCCCCAGGGAGGATGTTTTGGCTGATCCTGTTGATGCGACGATGCTTCTGCAGAAAGAGTTTTCACCGACATGTGTCTCGGAGCCTGCTTTTGGCACGAATGCTTCTTCTCGGAGTCCCCGGCCGGAGAACAAGCAACCAAAAAGAGGATGTTCCTCCGCGGCCGGGGGAAAGAATAAGAGGGCGAAGAATGCTGTCCCCCCAGCCATCTCCGGAAGTCGTAGTAGCGAGCCCTCTGCCTGGGCTGGCCATAGATACCTTGATGATTGATGATGATGGAGAAGCTAGCAAGGACAGAGCTTATCTACATAGATAACGATGACCTTCATCAACTCAACAGACCGCTAAGTCTGTTGAGTTAGTTACACAAACTGAGGACAATGTCTCGGTGCTTTGGGGGGAGTATGAAATGGTGAAATGCCAACTCCCGCTTCCGGATCCCAGTCGCTACGCTCGGTATTTTGGGGCTGAGTATTGGGTCCCTTCCGTGTTTGGTTGATGAGTAACTAGCAACCAACACTGCGTTTTTCACAGCTGCTTCTCACCCTTCAACATCATCAGCTTCATCTCCATCTTCACCAACTCTTCCACCAGCAACTGCTACATCATCTTCACTGGCCGCATCTGCCCGAGAAGAGGGTGTTCTTCTCCCCCAATCCTCAGTTCATGGGAATTTGGGGAAAAATTGTGCTCTCCCTTCAGAAGATACGCAAAGGAGGAGGAGCATTACTCTCTCGATCTCCACCTGATGCAATAGGCTATCCCAACTGGTGGAACTTGCTAACTATCTGAGAGTGCTTGTTGAACAATGCCATGCACAACGCCACAGCGGTACATCCTTCACTTGTTTTGTTATTTCTTCTGTTTTTGCCTGAAAATATCCTGAATTTGCCTTTCTTGTTTTGTAGGCCGATTTTCTTTCTTCCGAGGGCCTTCAAAAGTTGATTCGGGAAAAAGAAGAACTTACCTCCTTACGCGATAAACTTTTGGCCGAGCCGGAGCAAACTGCTGCTCGCCTCTCAGAATTAGAAGCCAAAGTTGCTAAGGCTGTTGTATTGGAGACTCGTTAGCAGCAAAGCGAGCAAGAATCGGTAACCCTTAGCCAAGAGATTGGCTTGCTGAGGTTTAAATTTGACGAAGCCAAGGCCAAATCGGCTGAAGTCCATAATGTTGTTCTTGCTGCAACCGATCACAAGGCTGCCTTTGCTGAAAGATTGACCAACTTAGAGGCAGCCTTGAACTCCAAAATTAAAAGCTTGCTGATATGGGGGTGAAACATGCCAAGTTGGATTGAGACTCTTGTACATGTTGTGGTCGAGCCACGAGCTATTCATTGTGGAAACACTATTATTGTGGACTTCTTTGGCAAGTTGTGGCATTGGGCACGTGATGTGCAATTTGTGATATGTTATGATATTGATACGCATGTGGTGGTATAAGGATTGGGGTTGAAATGCATGCGGTGAGATAAGATGGGCTTGATACACATGCTGCTAGTAGGGGAAGTACTTGAAGCCACGCGGTGTGATAAGGTGGGATAAAACGCGAGTAGCTACCGAGAAAATGATTTTCAAAACTTAGTGCAACGCTCCACAGTGATATAAGGAAATATTGTGATTTGATTTGTGTAATGAGACTATGAGGCAGTAGCTCAGTAATGATTCTTTTTGATACCTTTCATTTACATCACTTGCATTTTATTTGCATTGTTTCCTTGGCATTCCTATTACGCGTTTTCTTCCATGATGTCTTAATTGCCTTAGTTCAGTATAGCTATTCTTGTTGTATTTTCTTCATTTAATCATTTCCATTGTTTTCCATGATCATACTGTCTTATACTTGTTCAGTTTTCTTCTTTATTCCAGTAGGTGTCTTTACCTGTCCTTGTCACTACTCTACCGAGGTTAGTCTTGATACTTACTGAGTATCGTTGGTGTGTACTCATGCTACGCTTCTGCAAGTCTTTTTGTGCAGATCCAGGTACTTCATACCAGCCTAGGCACCAGCGAGTCGAGCTTGGATCAGAGACTTCAAGGTATACCTGCTAGCGTCCGCAGGTCTCGAAGTCACCCCCTCTCTAGTTATTACGTCGAATCGTGCTGTAGTTGATCCATATGAACTTGGATGATTAAGATCATTCATAAAGTTATATTATGATTTACCCCGTGAATTTGGATCCTTGTTAGTATATTCAAGGATATACAAAGTGAAAATAAATTTTAGGAGATGGCTAATTATTATAGTAATGAAGAATAGTGTGTAATTTAGAGAGTTAATGAGAATTTGTTATGATTGATTATATGATATATAGGTACATATTTTTATATAAAACTCATATTACTAGCATTAAATAGATTCAATAATTATATTAGAGATAAGTTCAAGATGTTCATGCATATATATATATAGTTTGTAAAAGTTTCTACTACCAAGTAAAGACAAGACTTGCCTCATCCACTGTCTAAGCTATTTTGTCCATACAAATTGATACTTATTAATAGTATCAATTATCCAAAGTTAAGGAACTCATTTCTAGGTAAGTATTGTCCACCAACTTATACAGACAGAGATAAGGTATGACTTTGTCATTCAATAGCTCCTCTCTAAGAAACATTACAGCCGACCCTTTTGTATAAGTTAATCATCTTGCAAATCCTCATTTTTGGGGATGTTTTACTTGCACAAGCTTAGGAAAAATTCTCTCTAGCTCATATTCTTCTCTTTCTTCAAAGAACTAAGATAAGAATTAAATAAACCTTTCTTGTTTAGTTGTCTTCAACTTGAAAGATTTCACCTTGAGTTCTTCTTGATATAGAAGTGAAGTTTCTTGTGGTGTGAGCAAGCCAAGGATCTAATTCTTCATTTATTAAGGTAAGATTTTCGTCCTAGCTTCGTCTACGAGTTCGGATGATCGATTCTAGTATTTTCTTGACAAAGAACTCAAGGGATGATGATCGGAAGCCACGAGTCTAAGTTATTGTTGTTGTTATAAATTGTCAGAGTATTTGGGTTGTTATACTGTATTTGAGGATTTTCTTGGTGTGTTGAAGGGATGGAAATATGGTGTTAAGCAGTAGGTATGTAGTTGTTATTTTTGTTGTTGTAAGATTTAGAAAGAAGAAGGGCGGAGGAGAAACTTCATTTAGTTAGTTGTAAAGCGAGCTTGCCGCTCAACACATTGTTATACTTACTTCGTTAGTTTGACCTTAGCATTATTATTGTAGATTAAGGTGTTGAGTTGACTGGGTTCGTCGGTGTCATTGAGTGAAGCAACAAAGGTATGTTAAGGCTATCCCTTCTTTCTTTTTGGCATGATCCATATGATACAAATGAAATGAGCAAACATACAATTTTTACAAATGACTCTATTCAAAGAGGAACCAGGGATGCCTATGTTCTTGATTCCCCATGTGTCCTGTTATTACATCGTCTGTTTATGGGTCTCAGAAAATACGTAAATTGATAAAGTTTATCCGAAGGCATATTGTTCTTATGACATTCCGAGAGATCTTTTTGACTTAATTCATTATGCATTTCATTCATTTATACATGTACATTGACTTACTTCATTATGCATTGCACCACTTTATCAGTTGGTATACATTGATGATTTCGCCTATCGAGGCTGAGATGCTATGATGGGATGCCCTCAGACGCTTAATGATGTTATGTACGCAGACACCCATGCATGATACGGAATTTATACACATATGCATGATATTATAAATGTTTCATGATTCACAAAGCTATTCAGACTTATAGGTTGAGTCCTGTACTCCATGTTTCTTTCATGTATTTTATATACTATTTTTCATGCCGTACATACTTGGTTCTTTATCCGTACTGTATGTCTTTTTTGCCTGGGGATGTTGCATTTCATGCCAACAGGTCCCGATAGACAGGTTGATAGTCCTCCTAGTAGTCTATTAGCTCAGCGGAAGGTGTTGGTGCACTCTACTTGCTCCGTAGTTGCCTATTTGGTCAGTATGCTTTGGACATGTATTAATTAGTCTGGTGGGGCCCTGTCCTAGCCTTTATGACGTTTATGTATTCTTAGAGGCTTTTACAAAGATGTCCTGTATATGGATAATTGTATGGCCTTGTTGGCCTATGTTTTGAGTGTACAAATGATCATTTAGGTGTTATAGGCCCTCATGTAACATTTATAAGTTTTAATACCATGTTGTGTCATCCTATGTCAAGTATTCTCTTGTGTTTAATTCTGGTTATCTCATGATGGCCTTTCCGGCTCATTTACCCATGATAGTATGATAAGTAGGATACATTACATTGGTACTCGATTGAGTTATGCACTGGGTGCCCGTCGCGGCCCTTCGGTTTGGGTCGTGACAAAAGTGGGATCAGAGTAGTTCTGTCCTAGGGAATCTACAAGCTATGTCTAGTAGAGTATTGTTTATGGGTTTGTTGTGCGCCACACTTATAAGCAGGAGGCTACAGGGCATTTAGGACTGTCACTCTTTCTTTTTACTCTGGATCTTGTTGTAGAGCTCAGTTGTAAGAATTCAAACTCCTCAATTCTATCTTGTTCGTAATACGATACCTACATCTAGAAGGACCGTTGGTAAGAGATTGAATGTAGTTGTTGAAGACTTGAGTCAGATGAACTCGATTTTGCATCATGCTTATGATGAGTAAATGTAAGGTCTTCAGTAGATCATGTATGTAATAAGATATGTAAGCTTCTCTAAAAATGAATATTTATCCACCTATGTTGTGAAAAGAAACAAAAGAATCAGAAGGTAGATACAAGTTTCAACAAGTAAAAGAAGCAGGGTGAAGAAGGGTACAAGGTACCCAGTTAATGAAGATTATTAGTATTTATAATCCAAGCATAGAAATATAAGTATTTTGAGTTACCTTTAACAATAATAGAGGTGTGTACAATTGGCCACACCCAATCTCAGTTATGCCCTATGGGAGCTAATAGATATAGTTTAAGAAAATGACAGGATATCAGGATCAAGCTGGGGTTAGAGTAACCCAAAATGGTGGATGGATTGTCAGCGTTAGCTAACATTTCCGAAGGATATTGCAAACGTAGTAATAGTTCTCCTTATGAGACACCCAGATGGTGCACTCTAGAATAGTACAGTTAGATATGAATACTAACACGTTCATAAAATTCAGAAGATAGGCACTGGCATCCTAGAAGGGATAAATATTTACCTTAGTATGGCTCCCGTCCCTAGTCAAGACAGAATGTTAGGCGATCCGAAGAGCCAGTGGATGGAGCAAGGGGAGCTAAAAGCGAAAGAATATTTTGTTGAAGTTTTCAAAATAAAATGGTAGACAGAAATATTACCAGGAGAACAAGAAGAAAGTAAATGAAGCATTATGAGTATGATGTGATAAATGAGTGATAATGGTAAATCAAAATATGACAGGATGATAGAGTCTATAGTTGAGTGAAGGAACAGACAAGTGGTGATAGGCCTAAGGCAATAAAAGAGTATAAGCCATAAAGTCATATCTCTATTTCGAGAAATGAGTTGGTGCCTCCAACGGGATTACCAGAAGGAAAGTTAGACCCCCGTAGTAATAGAAATTAGTATGGGCTAGTGAACAAGATAAACTTAACATGAGTTAGGGACCAAAGGATTTTACAATAGTCGACATCGTGAGAATTTCAGATACCGCATTCCGTCAATAATAGAATGGACAATAGAAGAACAACCTTTAAAGGTCATTCAGGAAGACGCTTCCTTAAAGCAAGCACTATGACCAGAGTTAAGCTTAAGGGACTAAGTGTGCCAGTTACACTAAGTGTCACCCTCGTGTGTAAGGAATGCAGTTATCCCTGGTATTGAATTGTTATGCAATGCAAGTAAGAGTCACTGAATATAAGAAAAGATGCTGAAGATGGAGAGGTGAAACATCTGTATGTAAATCTTTAGAGAATTATATGCTAGTACTTCCCTAAAGGGGGGAAGATGGTGTGATATGGTATTAAATCGGATTTTAGTGGTTCCAGTAATTATGGAATGGTAAAGGAAGAATGCGATTAAAAAGAGAAAGAGATGAGATTGCACTTATTCAAATCCTACAGATAGGTTACGACTCCATAACATTATGTGAGCATGACGTTAGGGAGAGGCAGTAAAGGTTCCCGACCAGGATGTTATTGATAAATAAGTGCGAATGAATTCTTGATACATTAGGAGCCAGTGCGAGAGGTAAGTTAAGACAAAGGAAATATCCCAAGAGAGATATGGGATATAAATATAAGAATGGTCCAACGAGTAGTTAGTAGTTGATTCAAGAAGAGCCTAGTTATGGCTAGGCAAGACGATACAGATAAATCAACAGATCGTGCAAGATAAACATAGTGAACCCCGACATAGGGAATTCTATCTCGTAAAATATGACATCGTAATCCTAGGGAAATATTCAGATAGGAGTTGGGGTAGTTAAAGGTACCGTATAAGTGTTACTAAAATAAAAGAGAGTGCCACCAGGGAGACAATCAAAATCTTAGTTCATAAGTAACCCTACGTGCACAAAGGTGCAGAGATAAGTATCTATGGATAATTATGGGCAAGTAAAAACATCAAGAATTCCGTCGGTTATACGATGCAATAAGATCGTAGCTTTACAAGAGTTAGAGGGTCTTCCCTAAGTACTACAATGAAAGACTAGCAGAGGAAATAAGAAAGAAGGCTTCAACCTAAGCATAGTAACTTGAAGAAGAAATAGTCATGTAAAAACAGTCTCACTACAATATTGTATGCACTCTATAAGAAAGTGGCACCTATCGTGGCTAACGCATGGGAAGTGAAAAAAAAATCCAAAAGTGACATTTGAGGTCATATGAGTTACAGGAAATTCTAGTATTTGTGGGCACTAAGATAAGCCAATTAATCAAGTAGGAGGTGGTAGAATGACCAGGAAAAGTAATTGCTTATGTTTAAAGATAACTGAGAAAGCACGAAAGGAAATCTATGGTGCTAGCAAGTTAAAGGACGGTTACGAGTAGCATAAACAGATATCTGTAAGTCTCAAGCTAAAGTATGGCAGAGCGACAAGGTCTTAGGTATATAGGAGTAAGTATGAGAAAAGGTGAGTGAGAAGCTGGCAAGAATAGGTAAGGCCTTGGGATCAAGCCCATAAAAAAAAGAGAGATGATGGTTTCAAGTTATAGAAAGCTCAGTATAGCTTGAATTAACTCGGAGGACTCTAAGACTATGAGCATTTAGAAGAGGTGAAATGTTTCCATGGTAGTAGAATAAGGGTGTAATTATGATAGTAAGAGGACGACGTATAGGCCTTTGATTGATTAATGATTTAAAGAAAAGGTATTTCATGAATTGCACGGGATTAGAATACCTCCCATAAGATGAATCACGTTGGAAAGCTATGAAATACGGTTATTGAAGTATAGTATCGTTCCTAAGGTGGATCGGGCAAAATATAGCAGAGTTTGTGGCTCGATGTCCAAATTGCCAGCAGGTTAAGATAGAGCACCAGAAACTCGGAGGATTAGTTTAACACATAGAAAATCCAACATAGAAATGGGAGATGATCAATATTAATTTCATTAGTTGTTTTCCTCGTTCCTATCGGAAGTTTGATTCTATCTAGGTAATTGTAGACAGGCTTATGAAGTCGGCTCATTTTCTACCCGTTAGAACCCCTTATGCAGCTGAAGATTATGCCAACTTGTATATAAAAGAGATAGTTCGACTTTATGAAGTCCCAATTTCTATCATATCTGATAGAGGTGCCCAGTTTATGGCTAATTTTAGGAAATCCTTTTAGAGGGGTTTAGGTACTTAGGTGAACCCCAATACAGCATTTCATTATGATAAGTGGGGATTTTGACTGCTTATAAGCACCTTTTAGCTTTTGTTTTAATCTAAAAACGTTTAATTGTGTTCCCGAAACTGATGAAATATGCAGAATTGGAGGAAATGTTTGAAGTTGGACTCTTGAGATGAAATCCGCTCAACGAGGAGTAACCAAAACACAAGGCAACAAAAGGCACAAGAGCTTGCAAAGTGCGGACCGCAAAATTTCATATGCGGCCGCAAACAATAAAGAAAACCCCAACAGGTTTCCTAGCAAATTGCGGACCGCACAGGAATTGTGCGGCCACAAATGAAGCACTAGAGAGGAACATCAGAGGTGTGCAAGTTTCCAAAGTCCAAGTCCCTATAGATTGCGGACCACACAAGAATTATGTGGCCGTAGAAGAAGTGCCTTGCGACCGTCGAAGTAAAGATGCGGACAGCAGAAGACAGGTTGCGGCCGCAGTGATAAATATCCGAACCGTAGAAAAAAATGCCTCACGGCCGTAGTGGAGAATTGTGCGGCAGCAGAATCATAGCTTCTGCAAGATGAAGACTTCTGAGGACCGCACATGAAATTGTGCGGCCGTAGAATCCTGCGAAGGGCATTTTTGTCCGAAGTTTCAAGCCTTGTATAAATAGACGAGTTTCACAAAATTAGGTCAACTTTTGACATCAGCAAGTCATGTAGCTATTTTTCTTTGCTTCCGTAAGTAGTTTTCTATAATTTGGGGTATTTTAACATAGATTTTATAATTTTGACTTTAAAATATAAGTTTATTTAGTATTTCTTCTTCTATTTCTTCAATTTCAAGCATGAGTAGCTAAATTTTTTCTAGGGTTGTGACCCAACCCTAGTGTGTAAACCTTATGAGTATCTAATTTAGTGCTTGTTTATGATTGGGTGTTTATTATTTATCCTTGTTCATGCTTTAATCTGTGTAATTAATGGTTGCAAATATTAGTTTATGCCTATTTTACTTGGTCTCTACTTGAGAAAGAGAGACTTAGTCTAGGAAAACTTAGCTAATAATAAATTGGGTCAATCGAGAGATTGGTTAACCCAATTAAAGGGTTCAACCTAGAGATAGTAATAACCCGACTTGAGATTTTATCAACTGTTTTGTGCAATACCCAGTTGGACTTGAGAAAGCCAAATTGGGCAAAATCACTCTCTGACCGAGAGGTATTGAGTGAGTATTGAGAGTTGATAGCTAGCATACACCCTGATCAACAAACAAGCATTAAGGTTCATATCCCATTAGGCAAACACCTAGGTGATAGTTATAGCTCTAGGCTTTTTACAAATTTGAAAAAAAAACAAAAACAACTACCTTAGTTTTATTTCTTAACTTTGCAATATTAGTTTTAAAATTGAAATAGAAACAAAACAAATTTATGAAAGTGTAAATTAACATAGTTAAAACTCACGTACTAGAATATATACTCCTAACTTCCATAAAAACTCCCTATGGATTCGATCCTAACTCTTTGTTGGGTTACTATTATTGCAGTCGACCATTTCATATCCTTGTTTTGAGGTGTGGTTTGAACGAGATCAATTTTGGCGGCGTTGCCGGGGAGTTAAAAACGATGTTAGCTATATAGTTGAGTGTGTTTTTGGAATATCTTCTTTTCCTTCCGTGTTACTAATGTGTCGAGAAATTGTAGGTGCAACCATGGCAAACAATGAGCTCAGAAGCATTGCTTTGGTGGATGTGGACATTGAGGATGATCAAAAGGATGAGGTTCCTCTTAAACATCAAGCCAATAAACGAGGCCGAGTGCCTCAAGACAATGTGCCCGCCCCACNCCACCAAGAGCGACTCCACACTGGGTGTTTTCGAATGAAGGATATGCAAGTGCAATAATACCTCCCCTTATTAGGGCGGGCAACTTTTAGATAACCAACGTGATGCTCACCTTTCTTGAGCAACGAGGGTTCTTCACTGGTGCTCCGGGTCAAAATACGTACAAGCATTCGAAGGTGTTCATAGATACGTGTTGGGGGAGTAAACAAACAATTGTCTTTGAAGATGCCTTGAGGCTAAGGCTTTTTCCCTTCTCTCTATGGGGGAAAGCTGTAGATTGGTTGGAACGTTTGCTAAACCATTCCATTCATACTTGGGATGAATTGGGTGAGAAATTTATTTCTAAGTATTTCTCTCCTGGGCACATGGCTGTACTTCTGGATGAAGTTCTAGCATTCAAGCAAGAGCCCAATGAACCACTACACTGGATATGGGAACGGTATAGAACAATGGTGAAAGAGTGTCCCAACAATGATATGACGGAGAACATGATTCAACAAACTTTCTATCGGGGGATCAATACAACCAACCAATGTGCAGTGAATCAACATGCCGGTGGGAGCTTTATGATACGCCTTGTGCGGAGGTGTGTGATATATTGGATGAGATGGCGGATACTTCATCGGCGTGGCAATCTCGGGCTAATGTTCCACAAGGTGATCCCAATGTAATTCCCCGTCACAAACTGTTGCATGACCATGGGAAGCCATGGCCGAATTGACCACCACCATGAACCAATTGGCAAAGGCTCAACTTCAACAAGTGCAACACCCAAGGCAAGTCAATGCAATGGAGGGAGTAAACATGATGGTGCATAAAGGGTCCGCAAGTGCAACAAAGAGCGGACAATTTTGTGCAAGAAGATAGTGGGTTTGAACAAGATGACTCTTACAATGACAAAGAAGAAGAGGTCCAATATGTGAACAACTTTCAAGGGAAAAGAAACAACTTCCAGGTCTAAGCCAACAACACTGGAGACCTCAAAACAATCAAGGAAATTAGAATTCTCACAACCAAGGTAATTGGAATGGTGGAAACAATCAAAGCAATTGGAATAAAAACAATAATCAAGGAAATTGGAGTGGTGGAAATAAACAAGGGAATTGGAATAACAATAATAACCAAGGCAATTGGGGAGGTTAACAATCAAGGAAATCGGGGGTCGGGTTCTCAAAGGACCCTATGTATCAACAACCAAGAAATCCGCCTCCTTATCCTTCTCATGGTCCTAGTTCTTCCAGCAATGAAATGGGACGTATTGAGAATATGTTCAAGCAAATGATGGAGAAGAATGCCGATTCTGATGCACAACTTAGCTCAAACAACACATCAATCTGCAACTTAGAAGTGCAAACGGGGAAAATCTCTTAAGCTCTAAATTCTCGTCCTAAGGGAGCACTACCAAGTGACACGGTGGTGAACCCAAAGAGTGGGAACAACACAAGGAAGGCCATGGCCGTTATTACAAGAAGTGGAAAATGTGGGAATGCACCCACCTCCAGTCAAAGGCAACTTTTGGATGATGAGCAAGCGGTACAGGAAGAAGCAATTCTGAACAATGATAGTGCAAGCAAATGATGAAGTGCGGACTGATATTGATGACAATGTGGAAGAGGCTCAAGAGGAAGTGAACCCGTCTAGGGATCATGTTATTGACATACTGAAATCGGTAGTGCAAAAGGCTAAGGCACCATTGCCTAAGCCTCCTACTCCGTATCCTCAAAGGCTTGCTAAGCAAAATGGCGAGAATTCAAAATTGACATGATGAAGAGTCTCTCCATAAATGTGCCATTAGTTGAAGCCTTGGAACAAATGCCCAGTTATGCAATGTTTATGAAGCATTTGGTGAAAAAAAAGCGGTCGATGAATTTTGAAACTATCAAAGTCACTCATCAAGTGAGTGCAATTGTGCATTCGATGGCTCCTAAATTGGAAGGTCCCGGTGCTTTCGCAATCCCTTGTACCACTTGGAGTGCCGAGTTTGCTAAAGCTCTTTGTGATCTTGGGACAAGTATCAATTTGCTGTCCTATTCGGTTTCATGACTTTGGGAATTGGGCAACCAAGACCCACATCTATGAGAGTACAAATGGCCCATCGCACCATGAAAAGACCGTTGGGAGTGGTTGAAGATGTATTGGTTCGTGTTGATAAATTCATTCTACCGGCGTATTTCGTCATTCTTGATTGTGAAGTGAACTATGAGGTGCCGATTATTCTTGGAAGACCGTTCCTTGCTACGGGGAAGGCTCTTGTTGATGTGGAAGCCGGAGAGCTCACTTTTCGGGTGGGTGATAAAAAGGTGGTATTCTACATGTGCAAATCTATGCGGCAACCAAATAGCAATGAAATATGTTCTTTCGTGGACTTGATGATCGATGTGATTGTTCATGACACAAGTGCCACGATTATTGTGAGTGATATGTTGGAGGCCATCTTGTTCAACTTTGATGATGACGAGATGGATGGCTTTATGGAATGTGTGAACTCTTTGCATGGGATGGGGTCATACAACTATGCACGCCAAAAACTTTCCTTGGATCTTGAAAATAGAAAAAATCCTCCTACAAAGCCTTCAATTGAATAGCCTCCTACCTTGGAGTTGAAGCCATTGCCTCCACATCTTCAGTATGAATTTCTTGGCCCTTGTTCTACTTTACCGGTTATTCTTCCCTCTTGTTTGATTAACGTGCAGGTTGACTCTATATTGGCGGTGCTACACAAGAGGAAGAAGGCTATTGGGTGGACTTTGGCGGATAAACGGGGAATAAGCCCCGGATTTTGCATGCACAAGATTAACTTGGAGGACGATGCCAAACATTCTATTGAACATCAAAGGAGAATAAATGAGGCTATGCAAGACATGGTCAAAAAGGTGACTTTCAAGTAGTTGGATGCCGTGGTTGTTTACCCCATTTCCGATAGTTCAGGACTTTTCCGGTACAATGTGTCCCAATGACGGGGGCATCACAGTGGTCACCGGTGACAAGAATGAGTTGATTCCCACAAGATCGATTACCGGGTGGAGAGTGTGTATGGACTATCGCAAGCTAAATAATGTCATAAGGAAGGATCATTTTCCACTTCCCTTCCTTGACCAAAGGCTTGATAGGTTGGCCAATCGTGCTTTCTATTGCTTTCTAGATGGATATTCGGGCTACAACCAAATCCTTATTGCTCCAAAGTATCAAGATAAAATAACTTTTACATTACCTACGGTACTTTCGCCTTCAAGCGGATACCATTTGGTTTATGTAATGCACCGGCGACTTTTCAAAGGTGTATAATGGCGATCTTCATGGACACGGTAGAGGACTACCTTGAAGTTTTCATGGATGACTTCTCGGTGGTTGGGAATTCATTTGATGATTGCTTGGCAAAGTTGGATAGAGTATAGGCAAGGTGTGAAGAAACGAACTTGGTGCTAAATTTGGAGAAGTGCTATTTCATGGTCGAGGAAGGCATTGTCCTTCGCCGCAAGATCTCAAAGAATGGCATAGAAGTCGACAAGGCAAAGATTGAGGTAATTTCTAAACTTCTACCTCCGACTTTGGTGAAAGGCTTGCATAGTTTCTTAGGTCATACGTGGTTTTACCGGCGCATAATAAAGGATTTTCTAACGTGGTGAACCCGTTGTGCAAGCCCTTAGAGAAAGATGCGAAGTTTCACTTCAATGATGATTGCATGAGAGCCTTCGGATTGCTAAAGTTCAAGTTGATAACCACTCCCATTATCACCGCTCCTAATTGGAGTATCCCTTTTGAGCTAATGTGCGACGCTAGTGACGTAGCAATTGGGGCTGTTTTAGGGCAACGCATCAACAAGATTTTTCATCCGGTCTACTATGCAAGTAAGACCATAAATGGTGTCCAAGTCAACTACACTATTACAGAGAAGAGCTCCTTGCCATTGTGTTTGCAATTGAGAAGTTCCGCCTATATTTGATGGGTACAAAGGTTATTGTTCATACGGATCATGCGGCACTTCGCTATCTTATGAGCAAGAAAGATTCAAAAGCTCGGCGGATGAGATGGGTGCTATTGTTGCAAGAGTTTGATATTGACATCCAAGATCGAAAAGGGAGTGAAAATCAAGTGGCGGACCGCTTGTCTCATTTGGAGGAGGAAGGGACGGCCGCATGATTGCCTTGAAATCAATGATTTCTTCCCGGATGAGCAACTATTGGCTATTTTAATGAAGGAGATTCCATGGTTCGCGGTTCCAACGAACTTCCTTGTGTGTAGAATTATCTCGAATGAGTTCTCTTCAAATTAAAGAAAAAAGCTCAAATTGGATTGTCAAGATTATTAATGGGATGAGCCTTACCTCTTCCAGATTTGCACGGATGGGGTAATTAGAAGATGTGTACCGGAAGAAGAGCAAAGTGATATTCTTGTCCAAAACAGTGAATGCTAACTGGATGGATTAGTCAAAGAAGCTTGATGATGTATTATTGACTTCTTCCAAAACCCCTATCAGAATGTCCCCATACCGGTTGGTGTTCGGCGAAGCTTTTCATATTCCGGCGGAACTTGAGCACAAAGCCATGTGGGATCTAAAGAAGTTGAATCTTGATTGGGATGCAGTCATGTGACGACCCGGCCAGTCGTCTCGTGGGTTACCACTCCGTCTTCCCCATTTTCTGTCTCATTATATTTCGTTAAATGTGTTTTACGTAACCAAGTTGAGTGGTTGAGTTCGGAGGGAAATTGGTAAGAAATGAGACACTTAGTCTCTTTTAAGAAGGGTTAAATTGGAAAAGTCAACCGGATGTTGACCTATGACTTAGGGGGCTCGGATGTGATTTTCGACGACTCGACTAGTTTTGGGAGATAATTTATGACTTAGGAGTGCGATCGAAATTAATTTTGAAGGTCCCGTGTAGAATTAGGCTTGAATTGGTGAAATTAGAATTTTGACGATTTTCGGTCGATAGGTGAGATTTTGATCCGAGGGTCGGAATGGAATTCCGAGAGTTTCTATAGCTTCGGTATGGTGATTTCGGACTTAGGCGTATGTTCGTATTTGAAATTGGATGTCCGTAGGACAATTCAACGCGTTTTGGCGAATGTTGGAAAATAGAAGATTTTTGGAAAGTTTGACCGAGGAGTTGACTCTTTGATATCGGGGTCGGAATCCAGTTCTGAAAATCTTCATAGGTCTGTTATGTTATTTATGACATGTGTGCAAAATTTGAGGTCAATCGGACTTGATTTGATAGGTTTCGGCATCGAATGTAGAAGTTGGAATTTGTTAAGTTTCATTATGCTTGAATTGGGGTATGATTCGTGTATATAGTGTTGTTTGATGTGATTTGAGGCCTCGACTAAGTCCATGTGATGTTTTAAGATTTTTTTATATATTTGGTTGAAGTCCCGAGGGCCTCGAATGGATTTCGGATGGTTGAGGGAGTTTAACTTTGGCATTTCAAGAATGTGTTGATGTCGTCTCTTCAAGAATAAGTGGTATAATATTATGCAAATGGGCTCCAAATTCAGTTTTAATTGAAGCATTAGATCCGTATCGAAATTTTGGAGTCATAGCAAAAAGAATCGTCCAATTCAGACATCGTATGAGAAAGTTATGCCTATTTTTTTGTCAAGAAAAAATCTGCAGAATTGTCAGAAATGCGAACCGCAAAACGTGAAATGCGAACCGCAAACACGAAATGCGAACTGCATTTTTGACATAGAGATCGCAAACTGAGACAGAACTTGGGGCGAGGTTTGCGACCAAAAATGCGAACCGTAAACCTGAAATGCGAACCGCATTTTTGACATAGAGATTCGCATATATGGCCTGATAGGGGTGTTTTAACTCGATTTTTGATACTTTATAAATAGAACTCAGTGCCCATTTTCTTCTACAAGACCCATTTTCGTTACCCACAAAGAGGGACACCTCCAAACACCATAGAATCACAACAAATCAACTTCAAAACCATATCCAAAGGAGATTATCTTGTGTGGATTCTTAGAGAAGGGGATTTGACCATTCTAAACACATTTGGAGCTAGAGAGCTCGGATTGAAACATGTTTTGAAGCAATTATTGGAGGGTTTCCAAGAGAAACATTGGGGTAAGTGTTCCTAACTCGATTTTGAAGGAATTACCTAAGATTATAGCTGTTTTTAGCATTTTACTGGTATTTTGAGTTGGAAAAATGGTGGAAACCCTACAGCTTAGATTTGAGGGTTGGAGGTCGATCCGGTGTCGGAATTCGAAAAATTTTATATGGTTGAAATCGCGAGGAGATAAGGAACCCGTTGAGGTGATAATTTCTGAATTTCGAGACGTGGGCCCAGGCTCAGGTTTTCTAATTTCGGGATTTCTTGGTCTTTTTCGATTGTTTCGCTTGGGCTTTGTTCCCACGACATATTGTGATGTAATTGTTCTGAATTTGGACAAATTCGACGCACGTGGAGGCCAATTCAAAGGGCAAGTGCGTCGCGGGCTAAGGATTTAGCCGATTTGAGGTGAGTAATGATGATGTCCTGAGGGTTCGAAACCCCGGATTTGCACATCGTAGTGCTGTACTGTGTCGTTTACTACTGGGGATTGTGACTGGGTCCATCCCGTTTTGATGATTTTACTACGTGATTGATTGAAACTTATTGATATCATCATATTTGGGCATCTAGCCGGTTATGAACCCTTCAGGGGTATTTGTCATTGTTTACTAAATCATACTTGGGCATCTCGCCGGTTATGTGAACCCTTCAGGGGTATTATTTGGGCATCTCGCCGGTTATGTGAACCCTTCAGGGGTATCTGTTACTGAGTTGATTCATTTCATAAACTCAGTTTTGAAACTTAAATGATATTTTCAAATGATTTTAATGAATCGGGTGGCACGCCGCCACGAGATGTAATGTGCATGGATCGGGTGACACGCCGTCACGAGATATTGCGCTACTGAACCCCCCACAGTAAGCGCCGGGTACCCAGGGAACGGGTGGCACGCCGCCACGATAGTCATGACTTGCATTGCATTTCATTGCACTGCATTGCATTGCATTTTTGGTTGTGTTGGTGTTGTTTCCGTTTACTTTATGTTATCTATTTGAGATGTTACATGCTTTTTACTGTTCCATCGTGGATTTCTCTAAGTCTTATGCGTTTCTTACTTTCAGTCATTATTTATATGTATTACTCACTGAGTTGGAAGTACTCACAATACTCCCTACACCATGTGTGCAGATTCAGGCGTTAACGGTTCCGCTCCGAGGCATTGACTACTACTGCCAGGGCGGTGATTCGGAGGTTACGAGGTAGTTGTTGGCGTCCGCAGCCCGGTATCTCTTTTATCATGTTATTTCCACTTTCATCTAACAATTGTGCCAAGACATTGTAATAGTAATTTTGTTATTAAGATTTCATTAGTTGCTCATGACTTTGTGACACCCCGGTTCGGGCTGTAGTCGGGATGGTTCTCTATATTTTTTCGCTAATTTCTATTATTAAACCGTACTTATATTAATTTGCGTTGTTTAACTGTTAAAATCGAGGTTTAGTTGGATTGACTGGCCTTGTCTTCATGAGAGGCGCCATCACGATCGGGTTGGGATTTTGGGTCGTGACAAAAAATTACAATACATTTAAGCTCATGATTATAACTTTCCCCAATAATATTAGCAACATCACGGATTCTACATAATTTCTCAAACTGCCACAGCAAGAGTCATAGATAGGTTCATGAAAGAATATTTGATCACTAACGTCACAATAATCATGCATACCCTTCTTTACTAGTAGCAAACACTTTTACAGACTCACAATCAACATGACTAGAGGAATGACTTCCCATCTAACAACAAAATTCACATTCTAGCAATTTATCACATGAAAACTCATTAGACACTTGAATAAGAGAAGAAAGAACATTTAACTCATTAGCAAGACTCTTCTCATAAATTTCATGCCTCTTTCCACCAAGTTGGAATGCATAATCATCTATGTCATACTCAATTTTAAAAGGAAGGAAATTACTCTTGCACTTGAACTTAGATATTACAGTTATTGACTTTATATGCATCAAAATATCATCATCCACAAAAATTATAAAGTCACCAACATAAGAAATAAGAGTATAGTTCATTACCTGCAAAAATACCTTAGGTGTTCTAGAAAGGCCAAGAATGTGAATAAACCAATTATACATACCATACTTGGACTTATTTATTAATAGAACAACATCACCTTGTATTCTTTTATGCAATGGTTACAATATAGCAATGGCTTTAGGGCACTCCATGTCATAAACCTGTAAATAAGAATCAAAATAGTCAAAAGGTTTAATAACAAAGAATTTAATCAAGCTTTTATCTTCCACCATCCAACAAGAATTGATTTCGCAAAATTCATGTTGGAATCCAATTGGATCCTTTGCCACCATCTCTTGCCCCTTACCATCCCCTTTCAAAAGGTCTTTCAACACTTGGTTGCATAAAATCACAAGAACTAAAGCAAGAAAGAGTTAATGGGTTAGGAAGTAAATAAAAAAATTTCTTTCTTACACTCTCTTTGGCTTTTATGACAAGACTAACTTTTTCCTCACCCTTAGCCTCTTTTCTCTCACTATAATTTTCTTCTTTTTCTTCACTCAAGCCCTCTTGTTTTTCTCTCTCTACCTCATAGACTTTTATTATCTCATTTCCTTCGCTCTTTTCTTTTCCCTCAAGCTCACTCTTTTTCTCACTTGACATCTCATTCTCTTCACTCAACACAACCTCTCCTTTTTTTTCTCTTGGGATGTCGACATGCTCTCTCTTGCTCCTCTCATTCTTTTCTCTCACATATTTTTTCATATTCTCTTTAACAGTCTTTTCATCTTCATAAATTTGTGAGGGAGTCAAAGGTCCAAGAATGAGTTTCTTTCTGTTAACCTCAAAAGAGTATCTATATTTTTTCATGTTGTATGAAACTCTTCTGTAGACGTACCATGGCTTTCCCAACAAGATATGATAACTATTCATGGGAATCACATTACACCAGATCGCATCCTCATACCTTCCAATAGAGAATAGTAATAATACTCTTTTATCTACCTTTATTCCTCTCAACATGTAGGGTTCTATATTCTCAACACAAGGCAAGTTTAATTTCTCAACCATATAAGTGCTAATTGCGTAATAGCCAAACTCTTTGACAATTCTAAGGGCACAAATCGCAGACATCACTTTAGCTCTTGTTTGAAAAATAACTTTACGATTGTCTTCCTTCCATTCGGTACACTGTAAGTTCGAATTTTCAAGTTGTTGAGTCATAGCTCGCCTCCTTTCACTATAACTACCTGTTTGAGCCATCTTGACATAGATTAGAAGAAATATATATCTTTTAAATTTGGCTTTTTCCCTCTAATGTTCTCACCTATCTTGCCTTTTTCCACTCAAAGCAACTCTTGTTCGTTAATCTTTAGATTTATTAATAAACCTTATTAGTCACAACCTTAGTGATAATAATGTGGAGTTAGAAAAAAAAAAAAAAAAGGTGAAGGACCAAACATAGGAAGAATAGGAATTGGTTAGTAGGAAAAAAAAGGAAAGAATTTAGGAAACCCAAAAGCCACAAGAATAAGGAAAGAAATTGCCTTAATCTTCAAGAACAAGGATCCCCTCTTCTTGTTTCCTTTCTTGACTTGAAATCAAATAATACTTGTATTCTGACAATAATAATGAGCAATAACACTTTTTTGGGGCTGCATTTTTTTTTGGGGTTTTTTTTTTGTGACTTTTTGCTCAAGAACCTCTGAAGATTATCAGATTGAAATCTTAATTAGCTTATCTCTGATATCACTTGATAACAATACAATAGGGGGCCAAGAACTACTAAGGAAAAAAATAAGAAAATCAAAAAACGTGCGGAAGCTAAAAGAAAATAGGGAAACGAAAAAGAAGATAGAAATTAAAGATAGATTGAAGTCAAGAAAGAGTTTCTTGAATTCAAGAAATCTGTTATTGAAGTTGAATCCTAACCACAACAACTAGCTAACGAAGAACTAATCGCCTTTGATAGAGAATTAAAAACAAGAGATAGATTGTGAAACATGACCCTTTAGAATAACAAGTACAATAATAAGCCTAAACTTATCACCTTTCTTGAATACGTAGAAGTGATCTAAGATTTCGAATAGGGTTTAATCTTACCACCTTAAGTTAACTATTGAAGGTTGAAGAATAAATCCAAGAGTAGCCACATACAAGTGCAAGAAAAATCTCACAATTTTTATTGATATTGTCTATATAATCTAAGTCTAAAACAAAGAAGACACCCTTTATATAGGCAGGAGGGGTCACGAAATTAAGGCTAAAATAATAAGGAAATAAAGTCCTAAACTACTTTGGACAACAAGTCCAACTACCTTAGGAATAAGGAAATTCTAGAAAGCAAAAACCAAGTCATTCTTGAAGAGTAATTCCAACAATATTAGGAAAAAAAAAAAAAACATAACCTTAACTAACTAGGAAAGCTATAAATATAGTCCAAAAATATATGAAAATAAGTCCCAAACCAATCTTGGATAGAATCTTGAAAATCTTGAAGGAAATTTGCAAGTAACTTGGCACCAACTTGCACTAAACATCTAGCACGCCTATGTACCCTTCTTGGACATCAAGTAAGCCCTTTTTATGTTATAAAACCGTGGCTTTATGTAAGATTTCATGGGCTATAAGTTTGGACACATTTTAGGTGCCAAATTAGTCCAAAAGTGGACTGACCAGGACCTTCTTCAAAGGATGTCTCTTGGGATCCAATCCTCCCCTTCTTCGACATAAATTTGGATTATAAAATAATTGTAACACCTAGCCAATTCATATCCTTTATCCTTGAGCTCTTCCTCCCAATTAATATCTTCTTTATTTGCACTTGAAGTCTAATGACCTTGCTTTGCAACTCTTTAGCTTGACATCTTGTTAAAGGCCCTCTTTGAGATCCAAAGCTTCATCCTTGTCCTTAAATAGATTTGAGCTTCCTTGGATGCTATCAAGAATTCTTCAAAATCGCCTCTAGGCTGAGCTCAAACTTGAAAATCAGCTCCCTTCCCAGTCCCCATAACCCTACGCATTCGCGAGTGGACGGTCGCGTTCGCGAAAGGTAAGCCCCCCACTACTTCGCGATCGCGATCGCGACCATTTCCTCGTGTTCGCGAAGAATGATTTCTGCCCTAGCCCAGATTCCCCTTTCCGATCGCAAGAGTAGCTTCGCGATCGCGAAGCACATTACACCAGACATCAGCAAATTTTCAAGTTCAAAATGGTCTGTAACCTATCCGAAACTCACCCGAGCTCCAAACCAAACATGCACACAAGTATAATAACATAATACGAACTCGCTCGCGCAATCAAAACACCAAAATAACACCTAGAACTACGAATCAGACAACAAAATGCATTAAAATTTTTAAAGAAACTCAAGAATTTTCAAATTCAACCGAGCATTCGAATCCTATCAAATCAACTCCATTTTGCACCAAATTTTGCAAACAAGTTTTAAATAGTAAAATGAACCTATATCAAGTTCCAGAACCAAAATCCGAACCCGGTAGTAATAAAGTCAACATACGGTCAAACCTAGAAAATTTTTAAACCTTCAAATTACTAATTTTCAACAAATCAAGTATGATACTTCCGAATTCAATTACGGGCATACGCCCAAGTCCAAAATCACGATACGAACTCATAAGGGTCGTCAAAATACCGATCCGAGGTCGTTTACATAAAATATTGACCGTAGTCAACTCAAGTCATATCTAAAGCTAAAATTCATGTTTTCTTCAATTTTCACATAATATCTTTTCGGAAAAAGACACGGACTGCACACGTAAATCGAAAAATACTAAACGGAACTAATCAAATCTCGAAACACGAAAATAAGGGCTAGAACTCAAAATGACCTATCGGGTCATCACAAATACTCATACAGGTTTTTAATGAATGTCTTGTCATAGCCTCGTCACTACCTCGTCGAAGTTAAGCTCGGCACTTACGAAGTACATGGGGTCGATTGTACTCATACTATACTTCTATACTTCTTGTGCAGATCCCAGTATTGGTCCCAGTGCCGTTCAGCGGTGATTGCTCGAACTCTTCCTTCCAGGAGACTTGAGGTAGTGCTGCACGATGTTTGCAGACCAAGAAGTCTCCTTCCTATCTTATTGATGTTTACTTTGTATCAGACAGTTTTGTATTTCATTTCAGACCTTATATGTAGTATTCTAGTTGCTCATGTACTTGTGACACCAGCTTCCGTCACTAGGAATAGTCTTAGACAGCGATAGTTTCGGAAGGAAAGTTTCCTGTCTTAGTTTCACTTCCTTGAACTGGCTACTAACGCGCAACGGATTTATTACACATTTCAAGATATTTCAATCTTAATTTCTTATTATTGTATTTTTAAATTGTTAAACTGCTAAATTACTATGCTAATATTGGCTTACTTAGCAAGCAGATGCTAGGCGTCATCACGACCCAGTGGTTGGGATTTTACGTCGTGACATGTTGGGAGGTGAGTCACCAATCTAGCTAGCTACACCCCAAGACAAGCTCACCCAACACCGTAACATACAGCCCGAACAATGGGGCTTCCACCCCCAAATCACCCCAGTGCATTTTACTATGCCTTGCCCCGGAACTCACCCTAAAAACACCTTTTAAAAAATTTAGTTCAGTCATATAATGAGTTTAGCTATTGTTGTTCAAATCTTGACTAGATCTAAGCTTTCTGAGCTCTATGTTATTGGCTCTACAAGAGTTTTACCACCTTGATTGACTATATTTTAAGCTTTTGGAGTACTCTAGGACCTTGATGCAAATGTTTAAAGAAATTTCAAAACGCTTACCCAAAAGAGAAAGAAAGTAATAAATATTTATCTGCACCCAAATGTTTAAATCAATCCAATATGGTATATTGTTTTTACACATAATTATCACCAAACCATGGGTAAGTATGCTCATTCAGTATCATTTATCCCTTAATCAAGGTAAATTAGTAAATATTAAGTGCAAATAAATTTTTACTTTTTTAAGCGAGAAAATGACGACGTCAACATATTAACAAAAAGTAAAAGGTACCCATTTGGTTGCTCAAGCATGTTGTACCAGATGCCATTGGGCCTACTGTGTGCTTTTGAAGGCTCAGCTCTATTTAGTTGCGCATTCAGATACAATACAAATGTAAACTAAAGAAAAGGTTCAAAGTGATAAATTTAACATTTAACCAAGTTGAATATGGTTACCCACTCGAGTTTACGAATTACAAGGATCAAGGTGATGAAAAGGAGAATAAGTGGATCCATTACAGTCAAAATCAAATTAATTAATACGATAGAATGAGAAAACACAATTTAATTAACCTTTTAACAACTAAAAGTACATTGTTTTGATAACTAGAAAGCAGTTGTATATATACATGCCGCCGACATAGTATAACAAAATATCAGGAACCAAATTAAAAACCTTGACAGGATAATGGAGAATAGGAAGAAGCAGCAAAACCATATCCAAATTTCCATTTACTGGAAAGAAGGATGCAGCAATGAATTATGCGTGCTAGTCAGCAAGTTTTAGTACCCTAATAAGGCAGCAGATACAACAGAAAGAAACCTTTGAGAACTTTCATCAATTCAATTTATGTCCAGAAACCTAAAAAAGATTTCATCACTATATCTAAGAACAAAATTCTGAACATCCACACTATTTTCCTTGATCTCAGTGTTGAACTTATGCTGAAAATGGCTCCTGCAGATCAGTGTTAAACCACACGGAGCATTATCAATAAAGCATAATTAGTTCAACTTAAGGATCAACCTTCACAAAAATGGAAGCAACCCTACCTTCAACAGTCATTCCCCGTGTTATTAGATACATCTTGGAAGTATTGCAAAATCGCTATTCCACTTCAGTATCATTTTTCAGGAAACGACACAAGATCATCATTCTCTGAATAGATTGCTGAACAGTTGCCAACCAAAAGCATGCACTAAATGAAAGCTGATTATGAGAGAAGTTAGCTACTTCATCCCCCCCCCCCCCCCCCCC
>MCJB01032942.1:38377-105213 GCA_002018475.1 Nicotiana obtusifolia | reverse complement strand
TTGTGCTGCAAGGGCATCTTTTCTTTCCCAAATCAGTTTTGCAATATCGAACTCTTGTTCTTCTTTTACGGGTTGGGTAAAAAAGAACGGATTTTGTGAGGCAGATGGAAAAGTAGAAAAGGTGTTGTCTAATTTAGGTGGGGAATATGGTTGTGGAGACATAGGGAAGAAGGTAGGTTTTGAAGGGACAACTGGGGTTGTTTGCGGCTTCAAGTGGTCATTTCTTAAGAGCTGAATCTGTTCTTTGATGGAAACTGTCTCCTTTTGTTGTTGTTGGAAGAAGTGGAAAAGTGAAGTTCCTGGCGGACAAATTTCATATTGTAAATTTGCCAACCTTAGTTCCAATGCTTTGATTAGTCCTTCATGGCGAGACGATGTTTGCTCCATCTTTTTCTCAATTGTTTCTACCTTGCTCATCATTTTGTTTTGGGTATGAGCCACGTTCTTTATGGTGTTGCCAATGTTGGTCAGGACTTTGTTTTGGCAGATGGAGTTTTTGGATTGCCAGTTTATTGTTGCCTCGATGTCACTTGTTGGGGGTTTTTCTCCAGTAGGAAGCACTACGTTTTTCTTGGGAATTTTTGGAGCATGGCTAATTCCCTCCTTTTCAAAAGGTTGTAGTGAAGGAAAATCGTGGGTATGACTGGAGCTTGAAGAACTCAACATGAATATCTGTGGTTGCGGGGGATTTTTGATTTTCGGAATTTGTGAAGTTTTAGGTTCAGGTGGCTTTTTAGGTTGTGAGGTCTGAATTGGTGGTGAATCAGGTTTGGGTGTAGGTTCGTTATCCTCCCAACTCCGAATGATGTTCTTGTCTAGTTTTGGTTGAGAAAATTTTTCCTAATATTTGATATTGTTTGCTATATGTAGGGGTAAGTTATAGATGATGTGACGGGCGTATATACATGTGCCATGAGTATTTATGCTCGAGTTAGATTCTAAATTATCTTACGCCTTATTTAATTGTGTGTTCTACTTGAATCTGTGTTATTCAATTAATTGACTACATGATACAACAAACCATGCTAGAGTAACATTGAGGCTATTGGTCCCTTATCTTGAATATGATGAGAAAATCTTGAGATTTATGCTATCTTTTCCTCGGACATAGATATACGCATGTTATGAACACATATCCGTGCTTGTGCTTGTGTTGTGCCTTGTTGGGATGTGTGCACTCTGTGCCACATATATGATCCTTTGTATGACTACTTGAACTTGGTTGCTACAATTGATTTAGCCGCAGTCATATTTTATATGTTGAACACCCATCCGCATTTTATTTATTTCCATGTTCATGTGCATGTTGTTGATAAATTATGAGCATATACTTTTTTTATGATGATTTGGCTTGTTGCATTATTATGATTATGGCCCATGTGGATGTGTTGAGTGAATTAGCTGAGTGTTGGCACAAGATATATGTATCGTGCGATTGTGATTGATATTTTCATTGCGGAGCGATAAGGGTGGATATTACTATTGTACCAGGTGTGGAGCGATAAGGGTGGATATGGTTATTGTGTTGGGTGCAAAGCGATAAGGGTGGATATTATTACTATGTCGAGTGTGGAGCGATAAGGGTGGATACTGTTATTAAATTGGGTGCGGAGCGATAAGGGCTTGTTATTGTGATGAAATGTGGAGTACNGGATCTCGGACGTCCATCTGGAATTCTTGGCCATCTGAATCTCCTGAATTCTTTCCGTCGTCTGGACGAGCTACAGGAACATCCTGATCCGGTGATTAGATCAGCTTTGCGGCATGCTTTGTCAAGCGCTGGATTGTGCTGGATAATTTGCTTTAAGGCTGAGCGCTTAGTACAGATGTCATCTTGTGCGACGAAGATAGCCTGCCTTATGTAACCAATCTATGGAATGGTTATGGACTGGAATTTTTCTTCAATGATGGTCATGGTCCTGCTTGCCAGTAGCTTTGGAAGTGACGAGACAAAGGCTTGCTTCAGATTGATATCGCCGCCGATCTCAAAATATATCTTGGCCATTTTTTGAAAGTGTCTGTCAATGTCATTTCTGTCGAATGACACACACTTCATCTCGAAGAGTTGTCTACGCATTTTCTCCTGTCTTTGGCCAGTATCTCCGCAGAAGACTTCATGTAGAATGCGGATGTTGAAGGCAAAGTCTTGGGAAGTAAGAAACATATTCTTGTCTTGAAATGCAAGTGAGTTCCACCAATCTCTGAGGATTCCAGAGAATCGTGAAGTGAGTTCTAACAGGATGGCATACTTCTCGCGTTCTACCAAATTTTTGGTCACCATCCAGGTGTAGAAGTCTTAGATTCTCTGAGGCCATTGTGAAACCTTGACGTCGTCCAAGGTGAAAGTATGGAAACCAGTTCCAACTGGTTTGGACGCCATGGGCTCAAATCTTCTTTCTGGGATTGGCTCATCTGTCATGCCTTCTTGTTTGTCATCTACTTCAGATACTTCTGGCTCTCTTAGCTGGTTTACAAATATTGGATAATTGTCATCTTCGGAAGAGTTTGTTGTGGATTCATTGCTTGATTGAGAGCTATCTTCTGTTGATTCATCTTCTGATGAAATTAGAGATTCGGACCATGGAGTCTCTTTTTATTATATGCATCTTGGCTGAGAGACATAGAGGTCTGGAGCCTTTTGGTCAGAAATCATCAGATTTTCTAGATTGGACCCTTTTGAACTTTCTGCATGGTCACGCCTTTTCTTGGCTTGTTTTTGTGCTGCAAGGGCATCTTTTCTTTCCCAAATCAGTTTTGCAATATCGAACTCTTGTTCTTCTTTTACGGGTTGGGTAAAAAAGAACGGATTTTGTGAGGCAGATGGAAAAGTAGAAAAGGTGTTGTCTAATTTAGGTGGGGAATATGGTTGTGGAGACATAGGGAAGAAGGTAGGTTTTGAAGGGATAACCGGGGTTGTTTGTGGCTTCAAGTGGTCATTTTGTTGTTGTTGGAAGAAGTAGAAAAGTGAAGTTCCTGGCGGACAAATCTCATATTGTAAATTTGCCAACCTTAGTTCCAACGTTTTGATTAGTCCTTCATGGCGAGACGATGTTTGCTCCATCTTTTTCTCAATTGTTTCCACCTTGCTCATCATTTTATTTTGTGTATAGGCCACATTCTTTATGGTGTTGCCAATGTTGGTCAGGACTTTATTTTGGCAGGGTGGAGTTTTCGGACTGCCAGTTTATTGTTGCCTCGATGTCACTTGTTGGGGGTTTTTCTCCAGTAGGCAGCACGACGTTTTTCTTGGGAATTTTTGGAGCATGGCTAATTCCCGCCTTTTCAAAAGGTTGTAGTGAAGGAAAATCGTGGGTATGACTGGAGCTTGAAGAACTCAACATGAATATCTGTGGTTGCGGGGGATTTTTGATTTTCGGAATTTGTGAAGTTTTAGGTTCAGGTGGCTTTTTAGGTTGTGAGGTCTGAATTGGTGGTGAATCAGGTTTGGGTGTAGGTTCGTTATCCTCCCAACTCCGAATGATGTTCTTGTCTAGTTTTGGTTGAGAAAATTTTTCCTAATATTTGATATTGTTTGCTATATGTAGGGGTAAGTTATAGATGATGTGACGGGCGTATATACATGTGCCATGAGTATTTATGCTCGAGTTAGATTCTAAATTATCTTACGCCTTATTTAATTGTGTGTTCTACTTGAATCTGTGTTATTCAATTAATTGACTACATGATACAACAAACCATGCTAGAGTAACATTGAGGCTATTGGTCCCTTATCTTGAATATGATGAGAAAATCTTGAGATTTATGCTATCTTTTCCTCGGACATAGATATACGCATGTTATGAACACATATCCGTTCTTGTGCTTGTGTTGTGCCTTGTTGGGATGTGTGCACTCTGTGCCACATATATGATCCTTTGTATGACTACTTGAACTTGGTTGCTACAATTGATTTAGCCGCAGTCATATTTTATATGTTGAACACCCATCCGCATTTTATTTATTTCCATGTTCATGTGCATGTTGTTGATAAATTATGAGCATATACTTTTTTTATGATGATTTGGCTTGTTGCATTATTATGATTATGGCCCATGTGGATGTGTTGAGTGAATTAGCTGAGTGTTGGCACAAGATATATGTATCGTGCGATTGTGATTGATATTTTCATTGCGGAGCGATAAGGGTGGATATTACTATTGTACCAGGTGTGGAGCGATAAGGGTGGATATGGTTATTGTGTTGGGTGCAAAGCGATAAGGGTGGATATTATTACTATGTCGAGTGTGGAGCGATAAGGGTGGATACTGTTATTAAATTGGGTGCGGAGCGATAAGGGCTTGTTATTGTGATGAAATGTGGAGTACGAGGGTGACATTTTTTTATGCAAGTGAATCCTTTATGTTTTTCATGCGTTTCTACATGATTTTTTAGTTGCATCTATCATGAAAATCTATGCCTCTGTTATTATTTGATGATTTGTTTGTCAAGATGGATTTACCTATGTGGAGTTGATATCTCAAATTTGGTTGAGTTGTCGGCGGCATAATAGATTTATATGATAAGGAAGTTGTCATCATGTATTGATATATTTTACTCTTGAAAGGTTCTCCTGCAATTGGTACATAATTGGATCACGTTTGGCCCAGGTTTACAGTCATATACGAGTATTGAGCATACATATTATATGGTACATGCCTCTTTGTGAGCAGGGTTTGTGCAAGTTGTATTTGTTGAACATGTCTAATTGATAGAGTTTGTTTATTACCATATCCCAGTTGTGCACCTTTTACTATTGATATTCCTTATTTTGCTATTGTCTTTTTGGAATATTTTCTCTGTATTATACATGTTACCGTGCTGCACAAGTTCTGTAAGGTGAATATCTTTTGACTTTAAAACCTCGTCACTACTTCTCTGAGGTTAATCAAAATACTTACTGAGTATATGTAATCGGTTGTACTCATACTACACTTCTGTACCTTGCGTGCAGATTCAGGACTGAGTATGGAAGACGAAGCCTTCAATCGGAGACGTACCAACATTTTGTATTCCAACTACCTTTTTGTTCATGGTAGTTTAGGACTTCATTGCAATTTATGTAAACTTCAAACATATGTTGCATTTGTTCTTCTTAGCAATTTTTTAAATCTAATCATAGTAGCTCATGGATTGTATCACCAGTCCTTGGAATAGTTGTATTAAATTCTTTTGCAGTCTTATTAATATTATGGATGAGTTTTTAATTATAACTGCAACTTGTATGGTTTAGCTTACCTAGCGGGTTGGTTCAGGTTCCATCACAACTTGATGGGATATTGAGCCATGATATTTTTGCTTTAACCACTGGATTTTACCTTTGACCTCTAGATCTTGCAATGGTATCGCTGAGGTCAATAAATCTTGGAGATTCCCTTCGGATCTCATGAATCGGCTCTAATTCCAAGATGCATGTGAGGCTATGATGGGGAATAAAGGCAAGAAACATATTCTATGAAGGATGACGAGGGAGTTTTTGGATTCACAGAAGCGTGATGAGGCAAGGAGAGTGGTGGTGATCGAGGTTGGCATGAATTCATGCTAGGGTTTAAGGAAAATCAAATATGAGAGGAGAGATGGAAAGAGAGAAAAAGGAAGGGGGGGAGCGGAAATAGGGGAAGTGGGTCCAGGGTTTGTTTGTCTCTGCCTTTAGAGATTTTCCATAAATATCTAAGGATATGAGATGTTTGATTGAATTTCATCGGACGATTAGCCAATTTTGGGTATAAATAATGTAAAAATGAATGATGAAAAATAATAGTAACAGTCAATTATAAATGATCTGACGGCAGGGATTCAATCTGGCTGAGATTTATTAAGAAGAAAAATGAATGGAAATCTTAGTCATTCAATGTAATTGATCATCAACTACAATGGTGTGTATTTGTTTTGCATCTTAGATGATTTAATATGCGTTTGTTTGACAAGGATTGATGATATAGCATGCAAGGATTGGTTGAAGTTAAGTATCATAAATTACCAAGTGCCATAGGGATTGGCTGATGGGTCTTTGGAATTGGACTGAGTTGGGGGCTACGGTGGGCAGATATTTGGGCTAAGATTGTCCAAAAATTGATTTGAGTAAATAACTTCGTTTGAATAATATTTTATTTCATAACAATAGACTCAATTCAAACTTTAGCCCCTCTTTCCTCAAAATTAATTTAATAAAGCTTCCTTAATCTTAATAGTTTATAATAAAACATAATATTCTATTTTGAACATATTTATGTGGATAAAGATATAGAGAAATGATTTATTAAAATAATTCTCAAGTTTTAATTAAAATGTATAAATATGTATAAATTTATCTAATAATACAAGATGTGATAAAATTATGGTTATGTAATTATAATAGTGCTAATATGCTAATTTTATTAATATAATAATACTAAATTCTTAAGATTAATAGTAATTATATCTTCTCTTAAAAATATGACTGCATGAAAATTGCAAAACATATTTAAATAATTATTTTAAAACATAGCATATATATTTGAATAAATTAATATGGACTAGGCAGCATAGAAAAAATAATTAGAAAAAGGAAGACCAAAATTGATCGACAACAAGCATAAAAGAACTTCTTGCACATATATAGGCCGTCGATTACATTTATCAACGGTCTAAATTAATTGTGTTTTTCTCAATTAAAAATTAATTAATCCCTATTAGTCTCAACCGTTGGATCAAAACAATCCAATAGCCCCCCGTTTTATCTGTAGTTATTGTTTTTCTTTAATTTTTAGATCAAAATTCTTGAGTCGTCAATCCATTTCATCTGACGGCTCACGCTCTTTCTCTCACATTAAACCTACACAGACCCCCTAAATCCTAATCACTTCTCTCATATCAGTCGCCCCCATTTCCTCATTCTCTCAACTCTCTCGTCCTTTCTTCTCTGAAATCTCTCTGAACTTAGCACTAATCAGTGCAAGTTCACTAAGAGATCACTGTGAGACCACCATTATCACTATTACCTGAGAATCAAGCCAAAAACATTCATATTCTCGTCATCTCCTTTCAAATCTAAAACTCTAAAACCCTAGCCTCAAACATGAAACTCACATAATCTCATCATCACACCCTCATCCGTTCAAATCTTCCATTAAATATTTGCATGCATCTCAAGATTTAGAGAAATCTTGACCTCATCATGATGTTTGACGACCCAAAGGTCAAAAATAGGGACCTCTGGGTAAAGGCTTTGTCCAAAGGTCCAACGGTTTCAAACGGCTAGTCCATTCGTCACGTCTGAGAGGGTAAATCTTCATCCCTTTTCCCCTATGATTTTTCATCTTATTACTTTGATTTCTTCATGGATTTTTTCATCAGTGTTCATTATAGTTCTTTGTCTTCTATCGCTTTTAAATCTAAGGATTCGAAACCTCAAACTCTAAAGCTCCAATCTTTTAGCTATTAATACTGGCTTTAATGCCTTCACCTAACAGCGAATTAGTATAGTAAATGTAACTACACTAATAGCATTAAAATCTCTGTTTATTGCTCAAAATCTTTTCTCCCTTTCATTTCTGGTTGAGGTAATCTGTTCTTGAGTTGCTTCCGGATACAAGTTCTTAACAGCTAAAGTCAAGAACATGGTTTGCTACCCTAAGGAAGGTGTTACTTCAGTTATTTACTAAAAAAAAAGAAAATTTTAGTATTAAAATTAAAAAATAACGACTTAATTTATACATGGTATTTTCTCTTATCACTTATATGTGTTAAATGATGGCTTGCCGAACAAGCGATATTAGGCGCCATTATGGCTCAGATGGGATTTTTGGGACGTGACAAGTTGGTATCGGAGAACTGGTTGCTTAGATCTCACGAGTCATGAGCGAGCCTAGAAGAGTCTTGTGGATCGGTATGGAGACACTTGTACTTATCTTTGAGAGGCTATAGGGATTTTAGGAAAACTTCTCATTCTTTCATTCTCTATCGTGCGGGTTTTTCATCCGTAAGTCTGAATCGTTGCTCTTCTGTTCTCTCATAGATAGCGAAGATACAATCGCAGGGTGTGGTTGAGCAGGCACCGGTACCCTAGGCTAGGGTCGGGAGAGGCCGGAGTTTAGGTAGAGATAGGGGTGGAGCACGCATCGTAGCTAGGTGCCCTGCTCCTGTAGCTGTTGTAGAGTCACCACTAGCTCCTGTTGAGGAGCGGGTTCAGGACTATGATGAGCTGGAGGTGCCATCTTAGGTTCCCAGGGCCTATTTGTTACACCAGTAGTTCATGATGCTTTGGTCCGTATGGTTGGGTTGTTCGAGAGTTTGGCTTAGGTTGGGGCATTTCCTACTATACTAGCTACTTCCAGGTAGGGGCGAAGCATAGACTCCAAAGCAGGTGGCCCATGGTTATCATACTCCCACAGTGTTACCGGTTGGAGAAGTTCAGCCTACTATTGCCGCGCAACCTGAGGATAGGACCGCGACGTTTGCTGATGAGCTGAAGAGGTTAGATAAGTTCACGAAGTTGCATCCTCTTTACTTCACTACTACACATTCAGAGGATTCCTAGGGACTTTTGGATCATAGTTATAAGATTCTGTATCATTTGGGACTAGTTGAGTCCAATGGAGTTGACTTCATTGCTTTCCAGATGCAGGGTCCGGCCAAGTGGTTTTGGCAGGTTTATGAGCTGGGCAGACCAGCAGTACCACCTCTTCTTACCTAGGCTTAGTTCTCCAGGGTCTTTTCGGAGCATTTTGTGCCCCGCACTAGGAGAGAAGAGCTAAGGAGTCGGTTTGTCTACCTTCAGCAAGGTCCGATGTCAATCACCGATTATGAGATGAGGTTCATAGAGTTGTCCCATCATGCTACTATTTTTATTCCCACTGAGGAGTAGAGAGTCAGGAGATTTATTGATAGTCTTCACCATGGTATTCGCATTGCTATGTCTAGAGAGGTAGAGACCAGGACTTCATTTCACTAGGTTGTGGAGATAACACATCGTATTGAACGTATTTGCATTGAGTCTAGAGAGATTATGTAGGGTAGGGACAAGATTCAAGTAGCTTTAGTGGTACCTCATCAGAAGGCCGAGGTCGACTTAGGGGTGGCCAGCTTGTCATTCACCACCACTCAGTTGAGGGGCTTCTGTGCAGTCTTTATTCAGTGCACTTCCAGCACGGGGTTCATATCGTGCTGTATCTGTTCAGGGTTCATCGATACCAGGTTCTTCTTGTGGGTATTCTAGACCTTGGGGTCTAACTCAAGCCCTGTAGTCATTTCCAGTCAGAGGTTTCTATGAGTGTGGAGAGTTGGGGCATATAAGAAAATATTGCCCCAATCTTCGTAGAGGTCCAGCATATCAGAGAGGTTAGACTATGATTTCTGTAGTGGTTGCTACACCAACCCCTCAGCTAGCTCAGGGTGTAGGTCATCCAGGATGTGGTCATCCTGGGGGGAGGGGGGGCTTAGTCTAGTGGAGGTCAGGCTAGATGCTATGCGTTCCCAGGGAAGATTGAGGTAGTTGCTTTCTATGCAGTGATTACATGTATTGTTTTTGTGTGCCACAAAGATGCTTCAATATTTCTTGATCTAGGATCTACTTACTCATATGTGTCATCATACTTTGCTTTTTGTCTGGATATACCTCGTGGTTCTCTTGAAGCTCTTGTGCATCTATCTACACCTATTGGTGATTCTATTATGGTGGATCACATTTATCAGTCATGTGTGGTCACTATGTGTGGTTTTGAGACGAGTGTGGACTTCCTATTGTTGGATATGGTGGATTTTGATAAGATCTTGTGTATGGATTGCTTATCTCCGTACCATTTTGTTCTTGATTGTCATGCTAAGAATCTAACATTGGCGATGCTGGGATTTCCGAGGTTGGAGTGGAAGGGTTCTTTTGGTTGCACTCCTAGTAGAGTGATCTCATTTTTGAAGGCTCAACAGATTGTTGAGAAGGGATGTTTGGTGTCTTTATCCATTGTTAGATATGTTAGTGCTAATACTCATATTGTTCAGTCAGTTCCACTAGTGAGGGAGTTTTAGGATGTGTTTCCAGCATACCTACTAGGCATGCCACCCGATAAGGATATTGATTTCAGAACTGATTAAGCACCCAGTATGCAGCCTATCTCAATTCCTCTATATCATGTGGATCCAGCAGAGTTGAAGGAATTGAAGGAACAATTGCAAAAGTTGTTTGATAAGGGGTTCATCAGGCTTAGTGTGTCACCTTAGGGTGTACTAGTGTTGTTTGTTAAGAAGAAAGATGGTTCTATGAGAATGTGTATTGACTATCGACAGTTCAACCAGGTGATATCAAGAACAAGTATCCACTTCCGTGCATTGATGATTTGCTTGATCAGGTTTAGATTGTTCTCAAAGATTGACTTGAGGTCGGGATATCACCAGTTGAAGATTAGGGCTTCAAATGTCCCTAATACTGTTTTTCGGACTCGTTATAGGCATTATGTGTTTTTGGTGATGTCGACTAATGCCCCAACAGCTTTCATGCCTTTTTATGAACAGTGTGTTCTAGCCTTATTTGGATGCTCTTATCAATGCGTTCATTGATGATATATTGGTGTATTCCCGTAGTAGGAGGAGCACGAGCAACATTTAAGGATCGTGCTTCAGAATTTGAGGGAGAAGAAGTTGTATCCTAATTTCTCTAAGTGCGAGTTTTGGTTGGACACAGTGGGATTCATGGATCATGTGGTATCTGGTTATAGGATCAAGGTGGACTTGAAGAAGATTGAGGCAGTTCAGAGTTGTCTTAGACCTTCAACCCCTACAGAGATCAGGAGCTTCCTGGGTTGCTGGTTATTACCACCGCTTCATAGAGGTATTTCCTTCTATTGAAACCCTATCAACTAAGTTGACTCAGAATGGCGCTCCATTCAGGTGGTCAGATAAGTATGAGAAGAGTTTTTAGAAGCTCAAGACTGCTTTGAATACAGCTCCAGTGTTGGTTTTCCCTTCAGGATCGAGGTCATATATGTTATGCGGGTTGGCATTTGGTGTGCGTTTATGCAGGACGATAGGGTGATTGCCTACGCGTTGTGCCAGTTGAAGCCCCATGAGAAGAACTACCTAGTGCATGATTTAGAATTAACAACTATTTTTCACACACTCATCAGAGGCATTACTTATATGGCGTGTCTTTTGAGGTGTATACGGATCATCAGAGTCTTCAACGTCTATTCAAGCAAAAGGATTTGAACTTGAGGCAGCGAAGGTGGTGGAGTTATTGAAGGACTATGATATCATCATTCTTTATCATCCAGAACTGGTTAATGTGGTGGTCAATGCCGTGAGTATGAAGGCAGAGAGTACGGGGAATTTAGCATTCATTCTAGCTATGGAGAGGCCTTTAGCTATGGATGTTCAGGATTTGCCCAATATGTTTTGTGAGATTGGATATTTCGGAGCCTATCAGAGTCCTTGCTTGTGTTGTATCTCAATTGTACTTGCTTGAGTGCATTAAGGATTATCAGTATGACGATCCCCATTTGCGTGTCCTTAAGGACATGTTGCAGCGAGGTGGTGCTAAGGAAGTGAATACTGCTGATGGTGGTGTGTTGCGGCTTCAGAGCCAGATTTGTGTTCCTAATATGGGTGGGTTGAGAGAGTTGATTCTCGAGGAGGCTCATATTTTACGGTATTGTATTCATCATGGTGCTACAAAAATGTATCATTATTTGAAGCAGCAGTATTGGTGACAGAGGACGAAGACAAACAGTGTTGGAGATGTTGCTCGGTGTTTGAATTATCAGCAGGTCAAGTACTAGAATCAGAGAGCTGGTGGTTGCTTCAGAAGATTGCGATATCGAAGTGAAGTGAGAGTGCATCATGGAATTTATGGTAGGTTTACCACATACATTGAGGAGATTTGACTTTGTTTGGGTCATTGTGGATAGACTGAACAAGTCTTCGCATTTCATTCTAGTCATGACTTCCTACACTTCAGAGCAATTGGCTAAGATCTACATCAGGGAAATTGTCCATTTTCATGGTGTGCCTATGTCTATCATATCGGATCGCGATACTCAGTTTAATTTGCATTTTTGGAAGGCGGCTCAGCATGAATTAGGCACGCAAGCTGATTTGAGAACCTTATTTCACTGTTAGACAGATGGGCAATCCGAGCGGACCAGTCATATTTTGGAGGATATGTTGAGAGCCTATGTCATAGATTTCGAATGCCAGTGGGCTCAGTTTCTTCCATTAGCGGAGTTTGCATACAACAACAGCTATCAGTCTAGTATCTAGATGGCTCCATATAAGTCCTTATATGGGAGGCGATGTCGTTCTCCGATTAGTTGGTTTAAGGGAGGTAAGTATAGGCTATTGGGCACATATTTGGTTTATGATGCTTTGGATAAGGTGAAATTGATTCAGGAATGGCTTCATAGAGTGCAGTCTAGGCAAAAGAGTTATATTGATAAGAAGGTTCGTGATGTAGCTTTCATGGAGGGTGAAAAGGTTCTTCTCCAAGTTACACCTATGAAAAGCGTGATGAGATTTGGAATAAGGGAAAGTTAAGCCCTCGATATATTGGCCCCTTTATGTTTTTATAGAGAGTGGGTAAGGTGGCCTACAGACTTGCTTTGCCACCCAGCCTATCGCAAATTCATCTGGTGTACCATGTTTCCATGCTTTGAAAGTACTATGAGGATCAGTGACTTGTGCTGGATTTCAGTTAAGTGCGGTTAGATGAGAATCTTGCTTATAAGAGAAGCCTTGGCCATTTAGGATAGGTAGATTCGGAAGCGGAGGTCTAAGGATATCCAGTGGAGAGATCAACCGGTCAAGAATGCCACTTGGGGGACCGAGCATGATATGCAGAGGATATATCCTTAAGTTTTTGATATCCCAGGGATTATTCTAAAGCCGTTAAAGGACGAACGCTTGTTTTAGAGGGGGGAATGTAACGACCTGGCTAGTTATTTTTTTTATTTGAGCCTTGTTTCCCTATTTGATGCTTTCCATATGTTTATATATATAATATGACTTGCGGAGATGGTTGGTTTGGTTTCGGGAAGGGTTTTAGTGTGAATTGAACACTTAGTTTGTAAGGCCCTGTAAATGTTCACCAAGGATTTAAGGTTCCAGGGTCAAGCTAATATGTTCGGAAGCTTGTAGGAAGCTCGCTGCGGTACAAATTTGTGGACTGTGCATTAGATCATGAAGTGGATAGATGAATTGGAAAGAGAAGGCATTTTTGCAATTAGATATGCGGACTGCTAATTGGTTCCACTGACCGTAGAATCATTGTAGATGGAGGCAAGAGCAACAAAATTTTGAGAGTTATTTCGTGGTGGGTTATTCAGATCGCATAGCTGTTCCGCAGACCGCATATCCATCGCGGAATCGGTTAGGGAACTTTTGAAGAAGACTTCAAGGTCCAATGTGCGGACCGTAGATCCGCTGCATATCTCTCTAGTTCCAACTCAGATTTGGAGGTCCATTTTGCGGCCATTTAGCGGATTGCATAGTTTTTTTGCGATACACTCCACGACCACAGATCTAACTTAGAGGGTTGTTTTTAGAAAAATTTTACCCGACCCTATTTTGATAAAAAGGCCTCATGGGTTATTTTAGAAGGAAAAATCATATTGTATTGAGAATGAGATACACTCTACAGAGAGAATGAGAGAGCTCTAACACCTCTACTCTTCAATTTCTTGCTCAATCTTGAGGATTCAAGGGAAAACATGCAAGGGCTTCTACTAATAATGTAAGGTTTCGTCCCTAAGATTTAATGCAAAGTTTTATAATGAGTTTATGTGTAGGATCTTTATGTGGGGCTTATGGGATGGTGATTGGAAGCCATAAGCTCTCAATCTCAAATTTGGGTGTATGTGTGGTGTAAGAAATGTGAATGTGAGGTTGGAAGTGAATGGTTGGGGATGCATGTGCTAATGGAGGTTGTTGGCTATCTTAAGACTATTGTGGGTGGATTGTTGATATGCAAATTGGTTGTTGAATGAAGAAACTCCATTATAGGAGATTGTAGTCGATTATGCATACTAGGTGTTTGACAAAATGCCTAAGAGACCTACATTATGAGAATTCTCACTAATATTAATTCTATTGAACTATGTTAATGTAGATTGAAGTTGCTAAGAATAGTGGAACGTCGTAGTGATGCTGAGGAAATCTCGATAAAGGTATGTTTGACAAACTCCCTTCATAAAACTGGATTCCATGAACTCCTCATGATCTTCAATTATGGTTTTCCAAGTTCCTATTCCCATTGTGTTAAATTGCTTCAACAAATGATTTATCAAATGCCTTGCTACATCCCACATTTCATACATTAAAGCGTATCGTTGTTTAGTCGACATAAGCTCAGAGATCAAAACTATTCTCAAGTTCATGAGTATATAAAACCACGCATAGAACATGTTGTAATGTTTAGAAGTTAAACGAGTTGAGGAAAATAAGTTTCGTTGAAAATCGGCAAGTTGGGAATGTTATAACCCGTACTGTTGGGATGAGACTAGGGTTCTTAACATGATAAGAAGGTGATTTTATGAGGTATTTTAATCGTATGATAGTCGTGTGTTAAATTTTGAAGTCAAATGAGTTATGAAACAGAAGTCGACAAAAGTTGTCGCAAGTTATGTTCATAATTTTATTGAAAATTTGGGTCTAATGTTACTGAGCTTTTCTCATACTTGGATTTATGGGGTGATCCACCCACCAAATTGTAGTTCTACAAGTCTAGTTTCTAACATATTTAAACCATTTGTTGATACAACATAAGAGTAGAGAGATAATTGCATTTTCACGAGACTGCGCAAGAGCTCCCTTTGAGATCCACAAAGTTGGCGGGGGCTTACCTTGCTATATAAAGTGGTGACTTTTGTCTCCAAGCCTCATTTTCAACCCAACTCAGACCTAATACTCTCTCTACACTTATTAAACATATGCATAGGTTTTTGAAGCCAAATCAAAGGTGGAGAAGATGAAACAAGTGGATTCAATCTTTAGGAACCCGAAGTAGTCTATAATTCGCCTCTTTCTCACTTCGTAGCTGCTTGAGAAAGGAAGCAACAAAGTAAGGTCTGCCATATGGTGATTTGTATGCTATATGGTATGTTCTTCACCCCTTTACTTGGGTTGAGTTTTCTTTAGGCCATATCATGCCCAGATGTTGAAGGCAAACATGTTAAATTTGAAGTTGGAAGTATGTTTGAGGTGTTGTGCGTATGAGACTGTTTTGGAAGGTTTTTGAGCTAGGTTTTAGCTGGTTCTTGATGTAGTAGTTTGGATGTGTTGTTGATGATGTTCTTATTATTATTATTTTGTTGGTTTGAATTGGAAGGAAGTGATATAGGTGCAGCCAGATTTTCTGAAAATCATAGGTATGTTGTTGTTGATTGTTTGAGCTTGGTATGGTGCTGAGAATGTATTGTAAGTTGTTGTATGTATTGCTTCTGTTTTTAGACTTGGGGGAAGTGAAGAAATTAAGATGAGATGCTGTCCGATTTCTTGTAGAATGAATTTGTCGCTCGACAAAAGTTGTTAAGTTCATTATGGTAATATTGGTGTCCTTATTGTTGAATGTAGATTCAGAATAAAGGAGGCTGAGCTCGGTGAATACATAAGGATTTGGTATAAGGTATTTTAAGTCTCACTCTTTCTTTCTTTTTTCATGATCTACAAAGAACATAACTATAGCATTGTTACTTCAAAAGGAACTCTATTCTCAAGATTAACGTGTGTGAACCTCATTGTTTCATATTGTTATAATTCATGGCTCTTATTGTCGTTCTTTGTCAAGATCATTTCCCCCCTTGATCACATCTTGAATCTTATGTCTTCATATGGTCCTTGTTAACTCTTGGACAATTGACAGACACAGTTACATAAGGATAAGTGGAAGATAACAAACTTGAGTCACTCCGATCAGGTCCATAAGGCCCTTCAGAGTCATTGCTTGCGCTATATATATATATATCTTTTCTTATCGAGTCGCGCTATAATATGCCGGGTACGACACTTATATATGCACACCATTGTAGTTAGTTTTGACATTACCGAGTCTAATTAAGGCCTGGTACGATCGATTCCTATTCGAGGCCGGGTACATTATGATATGATATGATGTGCCCCACAGAGTGGTGTGACACAATATTATATGGCCCCGTAAAGTGGCTTGATTTTTATAGACATGCATATATATCCCGTGAAATTGTATGCCATCAGAGGCTTATTGTGGGTTTCAGGTTGACTTATGTACTGTTCCTTCACATTCCATATTTTATTTATGTGCGCTACCTGCCTTACATATTCAGTACATCTTTTGTATTGGCTACCCCTTGCTGGGGCACTACTTTTCATGCGCACAGGAATATATAGAGATTCAGACGATACCTCACAATAGTTGACTCGGCTCAGCTTAATGTTGTCGTGCTCCCTTCTTTCAGAGCTGTTTAGTGAGCTGATAGGTATGGAGGTTGTAAGCATACACATAGTTGGGTATAGCGGGGTCCTTTCCCAACTGGATGTTAATAATTTACTCTCTATAGGCATGTAGATAGTCGTCGTCTTGTATATAGTAGTCTTTTTTGGCTTTGTGGGCCTTCTTAGTGGACCCGTTTTGTTTATATTGGCCTCGTCGGGCTTATGATATATATACGCATGTTGAGCTTTTTCTGCATACAGGTGTTTGTATCTTTTGATCAGGTAATCACTCATTAGAGGCCTTGTCAGCCCATATATGGTTGAGTATATAAAAGGTATCATGATTAGTATGCTTAGGCCTTAGGGCATCGGGTGCCAGCCATAGCCCCCAAGGTTGGGGTGTGACAAACTTGGCATCAGAGTGGGTCTATCCTAGGGATGTGTACAAGACATGTCTAGTATAGTCTTGTTTATGGATGTGTTGTGCACCGCACTTATAAATAGGAGGCTACAGGACATTTATGATGGTTACCTTCCTTTCATATTCTAGATCGTGCTATAGAACCGAGTCATGAGGAATGAAAATTTTAACCCTAATCCTTGTTTGTCTTACAGCTGAGAGGTGACTTCCGCTGGAAGGACTATAGCTGATCGAAGGGCGGTGACAGAGATGGAGGTAGGAGTAAGTTACTCCCTTGAGAAAGACCCGTCTGAGGTCATATCCTCTATTGAGACGGACCCATCAGAGATTATGCCCACTGTCGAGACAGATCTGTCTGAGATACGATATGAGTCACCATTACGGGAGTCTCCGACCCTAATGGTATTAGATGAGCCAGGATGAGCTCCAGTATCACTAGTTTTCCCTGTGGCCCCAGTTGAGTGAGAAGTAAGGAAGGCGGCACAAGTGTTGACTAGATCAGTTTATCCCTATACCCCGAACTATGATGGCTCACCAGAGGATGTAAGGTCTTCTGAGGAATTGAGAAGTCCACGGTTTTGTGAGTTAGTCAACATGACTCGCCAACATCCACATAAAAGACCTAGTTGAGGGTATTGGTCAGACCATGAGGGTCAGAATAGTGGGTACTTTCACATGATTCCCAAGCGGAGACAAACAATAAGTAGAAGGACAACAGATTGAAGGACTTTCCCTGCTTATGTTAGAATGGTTTATGCTAGATCAGGGCTCCAGGGTAGGGAGGTGGAAAGGTTCACATGCATCGAGATCTCAAGACCAGGGTGAGTTATGATGGAAGGTATATTTACTGTTTTGATAAAATATCTTTATACCCATGAGTGTGATCTTGAAATGTCATATGTTATATTGTGATGATAATTTATAAATCGTTGCCTATAGGGCTAAAAGAGGAAAAGAGTAATGTTAAAGGAAGAGACTTAGATGGGATTTTTTGTTGAATGATAGTTAAGACTGTACTTATATTGAGATTAAAGGGTAAAGTAGGAGTGCTTGACTAGTAAGGTAATGGTATCTTTAGAGAAAGGTTATGTTTTCATTGTAAAGAGATCACAGAAATGATACGTATATGTGGCAGATTGATAGTTAAAATTCATCTATGCAAATGTGAGTAACGAGTATTCAAAGTAATCAGTAGGATGCAAATGGATTATAAGCTAGAGGTGAAGTACAATTAATGGAATGAGAAAAAGAGTACGAAAAGGAATAACACTGCAAGCAAAAGAGCAAGGCAAAGATGTGTGATGATCTGGGAGGAGCACGTAAATACAGACGATGAATTAATTAGAAGGAATCTGAGGGACGAAAATACAATTGAATCCTTTACTTTATATAAACGATCATGGACCCAAGGAAACTATTATGATTGCAGGACAAGGATGAAGGGACAAGGAAAGCAGAAACAAGCAAAAAAGATACCTAGTTGCAACTGGACCAAGAACAATGGAAGTGTCAACAAGGTAACGGAGTGGCCTATAAAATTTGATTTCACGACAGCACACCTACAATCTTTATAGAGTACATTCGTCAGATATAGCTAAAAACCAGAGAATGAAGTGAGCTCTAACCCTAAGACACAAGAGCTAAGGCGGAAGGAGCATACTACGAATAGTAAAAAAAGGAGACCGCTTGACCAAGTGGACGGAGGAAAACTAGAGGAATTATAACTCTTCATGAATATTACCACCATAACATGAGCACCTCGTACATAGAGAAAAATCATATAGCGAATACGTCAAGATATTTAAAACAGGGAAAACTTGACTATTTAAATGGAGAAAGACACCATAATGATGAAAACGGCAACTTAAACCTCCCAAAAGTTATGAACAAGTACCCTTTAGCATCATAATAACAATAGAATCGTGGGCAATACCCAAAAATTTCAACAAAAGACAGAAGAGACCAAGTTAAATTAAGTTGATGAGTAAATTATATAACCCTAATATCGACATACGAAGCATTAAAATGACACCAATATGATCACGAGTAGAAAGAAAAGCGACATTACGAATTGAGACCAAAGGAGATCCGATCCAATAAGGAAAAAATAGTGACAAGAAGGGCCAAGAAGTCATGAGAGTTGTATGGATGATATACGACATTGGAAATCCAAGGAAGGACTTAATGGTATTGAAAGTTTATTAGTAACCATAAGACGTAAGCGCAAGGAGGATAGGGGAGATAGGAGTTATGAAGGAAAAGGGATTGTTGACCAATGAAACCATGTGAACATATGTGGTAAAAAATAACCTTCAAGAGTTTAATCACAATCTAATGAAATGTGTGAAACATGAAAGATGGACAATACTAACTTTGTAAACAAAAGGCAACCTGCAAAGAATCACTTACCATGACGGTACTAGTTCCAATATCCTAACAACCACTATCAAGAGCTCAACACAGACATAGGTGACAAAGTTCAAGGGGCCTTTAGAAGTTAAGCTAAGGACATAATGCCAAAATGCAGGCAGCTTAGAAATGATAGAACTTTTGCCAAATATTCAACGACAAGAGTTAAGGAGGCATAACTCTCTGTCATGAATTGATAGGCACACAAATACAAGCTCGTATAGCCATGTAAGAGACACAAGGTAGTGTGAATGGTTACATTTTTTAGTGAAATCTATGACTTAACCCCCGTGGATTTTTACATTCAAGGATGAATGTCCTTAGGGGGGAGGATGTTACATCCCATATTTTCACACGTTAAAGTGTGTCATGATTTAGTAGACATAAGCTCGGAGATCAAGACTATTCTCAAGTTCATGAGTGTATAAAACCATGCATAGCACGTGTCGTAAGGTTTAGAAGTTATATCAATCGAAGAGATTAAGTTTTATCGAAAGTCGGCAAGTTGAGAATGCTATAACCCCTGATTTTGGGGTAAGACAAGGGTGCTTAACATGATAACAAGGTGATTTAATAAGGTATTTTAGTCGTATGATATTCGTTTGTTATGTTTCGAAGTCAAGCGAGTTATGAAATAAAAGTCGGCAAAGTTATTGCAAGTTACGCTCATAATTTTACCGAAAATTTGAGTCTAATGTTACTGAACTTTTCTATTACTTGGATTTACTTGGTTATCCACCCACCAAAATTGAAGCTCTACGAGTCTAGTTTCCAATGCATCCCATTCATTGATAAGACATAGTAGTAGAGAGGTATATGTGTTTTTGCAAGACTGCACAAGCAGCTCTCTTTGGGACCCACAAACTCGGTGGTGACTTATCTTGCTATATAAAGTGGTGGCCTGTGTCCCCAAGCATAAATTTTTTACCTAAATCAGAACCCAAATCGGTAGTTGGCCGAGTACGACACTTATATGTGCACACCACTGTAGCTGGTTTTGACATTACTGAGTCTTATTAAGGCCGAGTACGATTAAGTCCTCTTTGAGGCCGGGTACATTAAGATATGACATGATATGCCCTAAAGAGGGCCTTGATACGATATTATATGGCCCCATTAAGTAGCTTGATTTTTACAAACGTCCATATATATATATCCATGATTGTGATAGTGTATTCCCTCAGAGGCTTGTTATGAGTTTCAGGTTGACATATGTACTCTTCCTTCATATTCCATATTTTATTTATATGTGTTAAATTCGATATATATATTCAGATAATACCTCGCAATATGTTACTCGACTCAGCCGAAGGTTGTCATGCTCCCTTTTTCAGGAGATGTTTGGTGAGCTGATAGGTACGGTGCTTGTATGTATCTATTGTAATGACCTGATCGGTCGTTTTGAGCTTTTCTCTTCACTCAGCAGTTTGAGGGCAATTGATCTGTATGATGTATTATGACATATCTGAATCGTTGGTTTTGGTTTTCAGGTTATTCAGAATCAATTTGGAAGAATGAATTTTATGAATTAAACATTAAGTTGAAAGAATAGGTCAAGTTTGACTTTTGTGAATTTGACCCCAGTAGGAAGCTTTGAGGGTTATGTTAGGTTCGGATGCTGATTTTGGACTTGGGCGTATGTCCATATTTGCATTTGGATGTTTCTAGAAGGATTCGGCGCTAATTAGCGGAAGTTGGAAATATGAAGGATTGAAAAGTTCATAAGTTTAACCGGGAGTTGACTTTGTGGATATCAGATTCGAATTGTGGTTCTGCGAATTGGATTAGCTTTGTTATGTTATTTGGAACTTGTGTGCAAATTTTGGGTTCATTCCGAGTTGATTTGATATGTTTCGGCACGAGTTTTGGAAGTTGAAAAAAAGTTCAAGGTTCATTAAGTTTGATTCAAGGTGCAATTTGTCATTTCAATGTGGTTATGTGTGATTTGAGGCGTCGAGTAGGTCCGTATTATGGTACTGGACTTATTGGTATATTCAGATGTTGTCCTGAGCGGCTCGGGTGAATTTCAAACGAGGTTCAGATCATTTCGTTGCATATTGAATTTTTGCTAAGCTGCTGGTTCTGGTGTTCCGCACCTGCGGCTTGTTTTTGCGTAGATGGCCGCAGAAGTAAGGTCAGGCGCATACAAGCGAGGATGCACTGTTGGGAAGGTGTCCGCAAGTGCGGAGGAATTTGCACAGAAGCACGACCGCAGATGCGGTTTTGAGCATCGTAGAAGCGACCACTGGAGGGTCGAGGCTGTCTCGCAAATGCGAGCATTTTTCCGCAAAAGCGAAGGTAGCAGACGCGACCACTTGTCCGCAAATGTGGAATTTGCTGGGCAGAATTATTTATCGAGGATTTGGGTTCTTTTATCATATTTTGAGATGTGAGACTCGGATTGAGGCGAAATTTGAAGCAATTTTCATCACAAGGATTGGGGTAAGAGTTCGACACTCGGTTTGGATTATATTTCACGAATCTATCTTCAATTTTTGTAATTGGATTGTGGATTTTAAAGAGAAAATTGGGGGTTTTGTCCAAACTTTCATAAAGTCAATTTTTGAGTTTTGAACATCGATTCGGAGTTGGATTTGGGTGGAACCAGTATTGTTGGGCTCGTGATTGAATGGGTTGTCAGATTTTATAAGTTTCGTTGAGTTTCGAGGCGTGGGCCTGTGTTGGACTTTTGGGTTGATTTTGGGCTTTTGAGTAAAGATTCGACCTTTATTGGGTTTGTTTCCTTTGGCACTAATTGATGTATTTGAGTTGCTTTTAGTTAGTTTCGAGCCGTTTGGAGGTCGATACGCGCGGGCTAGTATTTTTGGGGCGTCATTTGGCTTGCCCGGCATTGGATTTGGCTTGTTCAAGGTATGTGATACTTCTAAACTTGATGCTAAGGGTATGAAATCCTGAATTGCGTGTTATGTGTTTGGTGTTGAGGTGACACACATGCTAGGTGACGGGCGTGTGGGCGTGCACCGTGTGAAATGTGCCTCTGTTATATCCGTGGTACTGTGTAGTTACCTGATCTTATTTGTAACCATGAAATCTCTACGTGCTAGAGCTTTTGAGCTGTGATTAATGTTATAAACCATGTCTAGGCCACATGCTTATTCTGTTGGGACCCACCGAGGTCATTTCTGCTGTTGAGTTATTTGCTTACATTTCAATTACATACTCAGTCATACGCATTCATTTGCATATCATATCTTAGTCTCTATCACCATTTATTGATACATCACATCATCATTTTTGGGTTGATTTTCATGACACTATGAGCTCGAGAGACTGGAGAGATTGATGACTGAGCGAGGCTGAGGGCCTGACATTGATGATATTGATTTATGATTGGAGCGGGCTGCACGCCACAGCAGATGTTATTGATTCGTGCCATGATTGTCTTATTATAGCGCTTGGGCTGAAGGAGCCCCTCCGTAGTCTATACACACCCCCAGTAAGTGCATGTACCTACTGAGTGCGAGTGCGAGTGCCGAGAGTGAGTGTCAAGTGATTGGGAGAACTGAGTGACTGTTAGGACTGAGTAACTAGAAGGAATGAGTGAATTGATAGTCTGAGAGTATGTATATGGTTTTATCACTAAGTTGTATTGCATTCGACATGCACACTTGACATACAGATATAGAGATGCATTTTCATTATGATGTATGATATTGCATCGTTAATGACTTCACATACTCATTGACATGTAGGCATAGAGATGCATTTTTCCTCATGCCATTTGAAAATGAAACATTTAACTGTTGAAAGGTTTTGGGAAAAAATCACAGTTATACAAACGTACTCATATTTTGATGATTTCAGTAGAAGATTGGGTTTTCACTGATATACTTGAAAAGCATGGATATTTTTAGTAACTGTGAACGAGTTGAGCATCATAGCTCTAGGTTCATTATTTTATTATATTGTTATGAACAGTTGCTGGTTATTGGAGTTGGACTCGGACCCTTGTCCCAGCTCATCACTGCTTTCAACCTAAGGTTAGGTTTGTTACATATTGAGTACATGGTGTCGGTTATACTCATACTATACTTCTGCACCTTGCGTGCAGATATTGGGTGTTGATGTTGCTGTGCGCGGTGGGAGCTTGATTTGAAGATGTACCTGCATTCTAATTACAGCTACCTCTTGTTCATGGTAGCCCTAGACTTATAAAAATTTGTTTATGTACATTCGGACAGATGATGTATTTATTTTATACTAGCTTTGTAAACTCTAAATCTTAGAAGCTCGTGATTTATACTACCAATCCTTGGGAAATTCTTGTATAAAGCAATTGGATTTTCATTTCTTTTCTTAATAAATCTCATTTAAATTGAATAGTTATTAGTTGGCTTACCTGATGGATTAGGTTAGGTGCCATCACGACTAGGTGGACTTTGGGTCGTGATAAGTTTGTATCATAGCTCTAGGTTCATAGGTTCTATAAGTCATGAGCAAGTGTCTAGTACAGTCTTGCGGATCGGTATGATGACGTCTATACCTATCTTCGAGAGGCTATAGGGATTTTAGGATAAACTTTCCATATTTCTTCCTTTATCGTGCGGTATCAATTCAGCTTGAAGTGTAACTCTTGAATCCCCTCCACGCATTCGTATGCGCATGGTATCAGCTGTGCATCGACAGCTTGTGATTCCCTAGTTGAGGTGCGAGATCTGACTTCTGTGTGCTGATGATGGGCCAGTCTGGAGGACTTGAGACTGGAGTTTTGATTGTAGCTTGAGCACAGGGATTTCGGTTGTGTGAGCACGTACTTTTGGACTTATATGTCCGATAGCATCCCTATGAGTTGAATTTGTGACTTGATTAGTGGTTTGATGGCTATATGATGAGTATGATGTGACTGCGGGATGTGTTCAGATGGTTTGATTGTGATGAAAAAAGTTTGCTTGAGATGTAAAAATGACTATTGGGTGTTAAATTCTGTCTTGATGTGATGTATAGTCTCGAGTTGAGTGTGTTGAAAGATTTTTCATGTTGTTTAATTGTGGAACAAAGTATATTTTCATGTCTTGTGGTGAGTTCAAACTTAGGAAGTTAAGTGATGGCGTAATAATCGCGGTTGCAAAAAGGGTATAGCAAGATACTAATTTGAGGCTAAGCAGGTGGGTTATCTCCTGCGGAGTAATCTACGGAGGTGTGATCCTTATAATGTTGTGTGGAGAGTTTCCTTTCTATCAGCGGGGTATATATGTTGAGATTTTAATTTGAATTTAATTGAGAAAGTTGACCTGATTGTCATGTGGATGTACGCGAGTGTAGTAGATAATTTGAGGTACTATATGGTTTGTGTTATGTGACATTATGAAGGATTTTGTTAAATCTCCCTGCGGTATTATGGCAGTAATAGAGCATGGGTATGGTGAGTTATCAGATGTTCTGTTCTATGGCATTGAGCTAAGTGAGGGAGTCTGCTATCGACGATTTGATTGCATGGTTACGTGTTGCATTGGTTTTGGTCTAAGGCATACTTGTGGATCGGTTATGACTTGCAAAGGTTGAGATCGAGGATGACTCGACTAAAGAAATTTCTGGATACGGGATGTGTTACACTTTATGGGTATATAGAATTCATGGGATGATTGAGCTGTTATTCGTGAAGGATGTAGTGCGCGTGGAGTAGGAAATTGCTCGGTTGCTTAAATGTGTCGATTACTTCTTTGGGAGTTGTTGTGCTAATGGGGCACTGGTCGTTTGGCCCCTTTAGGCGACGCGATTGAGATCTGAGCAGAATGGATGACTCTCGAGAAGGATCTAATGGATTCAAGAATTATATATAGCAATTGAGAATTTTTCCGGATTTGTATATGGCTAGGATATGTGATTTAAATTGGATGGTGTCGAGACTCGCAGTATTTCTATAACATTATGGATATTACATTTCGGTATCAGAAAGGTGGAGGAAACGGCTTCAGATTCACATAAGGTCTCTTCATAGTGGGTATCTCGGTTGCAGTACATTTGGGGGTGCTTAAGAGGAAATACAACGGCTTATGGGCCTTAGGGCGGTGTGGTTTTACGCTAGGATCTCTTGCGGTGAGCTTTGGGTGAGGATCGTGGTATTCTACAAAGAGAAGTGTCAGCTTGAGGGCAGTTCGGAAGGAACTCGGAGAAATAGGATAGCTTGGTAGTAGGTTGGATCGGTACGGTAATAGATATGATCGGTTCTTTGGGTACTTATGATGTGGTGAGGCTCTACAGGTGTTTTGGTGTCAATACTCTTGGGTTTGGCAACCTGAGTGGCTTGGTTAAGCTAGAGAGACTCTATTCTCGATGGTTTCTATCATGGCTTGGGATGGATATTTCCTACTAGCATGAAGAACAAGTTGCATATTGTGATTTTTCTCCTGGATGAGATCAAATGGAAGATTTCTGACTGATCGAGTATGTATTTTACTTGTGACTTAGAGTTAAGTATGAGATTCTCGTAAGTTTCATATGATGGCATGATAGATACGGTGTGTTGTGTAAGATTGAGTTTTGTATGTGCAAGGTCACAGTTCATATTATGAGGGAAGGTCATGATTTTGGACAGCATGGACAGTTTCAGATATATAGATGAATGTTATAACTGCTTGGTAATTCCTGAGAAGGGTGCGTATTTCAGAAGTCGCACTGAGTGTTGTTTACGGATGCTTCATTGGTATTGCGGTACTCGCCTGGTTGATCAACTGCTGATATTCAGATTTTGCTATGTGGCACGGAAGAATTATGGAAGTATTCCTCATGGGATGATCGCATATGGGAGACGTGTTAGACATTCGGGCGGTGGAGTTGTTAGCAGATATGGTGATTCGTGTGTTCTATGAATTATGAGACTGGGAGTTCTCATAATCAGATTGTTTCGTGGTTGTGGACTATGAAGTTGTGGCCAAAGCTAGCCAGAAGATAGTATGTGTTATGATTCAGTCATTGTAGACTTTCGAAGGGTTATTTATCTACTTGTGGCTGACCAGAGTTGATTTGTGGTCCATTAGTTGGCCCAATGAGGATGTATATTCTACACTAGGTCGGATTGGTTGGCTGTACTGCTATTGTTGAGGGATGTGCCATTTGGTCAAAGTTGAGCATATTCGTGTTCTGATATGTTCTATGAGTTACCCCTTCTATGCCACGAGGGGTTTTGATTTGTTGGTTATAAGCACACATGGTGCAGTTTTGTTTGGGTCTTGTAGCGGGAATTGAGTGAGATGGTTATTAGGGTGTCGCATGGTTGATCACGTCTTGGTTATATTCTCTCCGGACTGTAGTATATTGTGCTATTTGCTTCTCTGTTGTTATGGTCATACACTTTGGGTATTTGATTTTAGATTGCGTCTAGTTTTTTATTTTGAGCATGGTGGCTTGCAGTATTCCATATAGACCCATGTTTTGATGGGGTCACGTATTGCAGCTGGGATATGTTGGGATATGATCCTTTGTGTTAGATTCGTGTGTCTTGGTTCTACTATGTAAGATGGGTTTGTAACATTGCGGTTGTGGTGGTACTTGTTGAGCTTGCGGGACGGTTCTCTCCTTGGAGTCACTTTCTATGATTGAGTACATTTGAATTATTGTGTATTGGTGCATGGATTACACGGTTTGTGGCTCTGGGTAGTATTGGCGTGGCAGGTCAGTAGAGTAGCTTGTATTTGATAAGATGAGGTCGTTGGACCTAGAATGGTTGCTATTGGATCTGATTGCGGTATATTTGGAAGGATAATGTTGCTGATCGGCTTAGAAATTGGCAAAAATTCTTGTCGAAGGAGAGGGAGCTCCATGGATTGTTGATCTGATAAGTGGTTATGAGTTTTTGCGTTTATCTTCCATCATTGGCAGTGTACGAAGGTTTTAGAATGATGTTTTGTTTGATACGAGATTTATTACTAGTACCGGGTTTGCTTCGAGCAGTTATTGCGGTCGGAATTATTGCTATGAGTATTGGAGTTTCGTGGTATATCATGTGATTATATCTTGGGTTATGGTTATGTCTTGATACAACTTGTTCACACTTATACAGTGTATAGATACGAGATTTAGATCTTATAGGAAATTTCAGATGTTGGGAATTGGCTTATGTGGTTTACGGGCTAAGGTTGAAGTAATGATCTTCAGTTATGTTGCGTTGTCAGGTGTATATAGATTAGGGTGACGTGGGATCACACCCCAGGTATGTGCGTGGTAAGGTTACATGGCGATTTGGTGTCTTTGGAACGACTCTTGGCATGTTTGAGGACGAATATATGTTTAAGTGGGGGAGGATGTAACGACCTGACCGGTCGTTTTGAACATTTGCACTTCGCTTGGTAGTTTGAGGGCATGAGTAGCTCCGTATGATGTATTATGACTTATGTGAATCATCGGTTTTGGTTTTCAAGTTATTCGAAATTGATTTGGAAGAATGAATTTCATGATTTTAGCTTTAAGTTGGAAGAGTTCACCAAGTTTGACTTTTGTGAATTTGACCCTGGAACAAACTTTTTAGGGCTCCGTTAGGCCCGGATGGTGATTTTGGACATGGATGTATGCTCGGATTTGCATTTGGATATTTCTAGAAGGATTCAGCGCTAATTGGCGGAAGTAGAAAATTTGAAGGTTTGGAAAGTTCATAAGCTTAATCAGGAGTTGACTTTGTGGATATCGGATTTGGATTGTGGTTTGGGGAATTGGAATAGCTTTGTTATGTTATTTGAGACATGTGTGCAAAATTTGGGTTCATTCCGAGTTGATTTGATAGGTTTCGGCATGCATTTTGGAAGTTGAAAAAAAGATCAAGGTTCATTAAGTTCGATTTGAGGTGCGATTCACCGTCTCGATGTTGTTATGTGTGATTTGAGGCCTCGAGTAGGTCCGTATTATGTTACGGGACTTATTGGTATATTCATATAGGATCCTGAGGGGCTCGGGTGAGTTTCGGACGAGGTTCAGATCATTTCGTTGCATATTGAATTTTAACAAAGTTGCTGGTTCTGGTGTTCCGCACCTGCGCCTGGTTTTGCGCAGATGCGATGGCCACAGAAGCGAGCCCAGGCGCGCAGAAGCGAGTATGCACTATTAGGCAACAGCTCGCAAATGCGAAGGTCGAGGGTCGAGGCTCTCTTGCAAATGCGAGTCTTTTTTAACAAAAGCGAAGGTCGCAAATGCGACCACATGTCTGCAAATGCGCAATTTGCTGGGCAGAAACTATATATCAAAGATTTGGGTTCCTTTATCATATTTTGAGATGTGAGACTCGGATTGACGCGACATTTGAAGCAATTTTTATCACAAGGATCGGGGTAAGTGTTTTACACTCGGTTTTGACTATATTTCACGAATCTATCTTCGTTTTTGGTAATTGGATTGTGGATTTTAAAGAGAAAATTTAGGGGTTTTGTCCAAGGTTTCATAAAGTGAATTTTTGAGTGTTGAACATCGATTTGGAGTCGGATTTGGGTGGAACTAGTATGGTTGGACTCGTAATTGAATGGGTTGTCGAATTTTATAAGCTTCGTCGAGTTCCGAGGCGCGAGCCCGGGTTGGACTTTTGGGTTGATTTTGGGCTTTTGATTAAGGTTTTAACCTTTATTGATTGAGTTTGTTTCCTCTGGCATTAATTGATGTATTTGACTTGCTTTTGGCTAGTTTCGAGCCGTTCGGAGGTAAGTACACGCGGGATGGCATTTTTGGGGCGTCACTTGGCTTGCCAGGAATTGGATTTGGCTTGTTCAAGGTAAGTAACACTTCTAAACTTGGTGTTGAGGGCATGAAATCCCGGATTACGTGTTATGTGTTTGGTGTTGAGGTGTGACGCACATGATAAGTGACGGGGCTTGTGGGCATGCACCGTATGAAATGTGACTCCGTTGTTTATGTGGTATTGTGTAGTTACCTGATCTTATCTATAACCTTGAAATCTCTAAGTACTAGAGCTTTTGAGTTGTGATTCATGTTAGAAACCATGTCTAGGCCACATGCTTATTCTGTTAGGACCCATTGAGGTCATTTATGCTGTTGAGTTATTTGCTTACATTGCAATTACATACTCAGTCATTCGCATTCATTTGCATATCATATCTTAGTCTCTGTCACCATTTATTGATACACCACATCATCATTTTTGGGCTGATTTTCATGACACTGTGAGCCCAAGAGACTGGAGAGATTGATGACTGAGCGAGGCCGAGGGCCTGATATTGAGGATATTGATTTATTATGGGAGCGGGCTGCATGCCACAGCAGATGTTATTGATTCGTGCCATGATTGTCTTATTATAGTGCTTGGGCTGAAGGAGCCCCTCCGGAGTCTGTACACACCCCCAGTGAGCGCATGTACCTACTGAGTGTGAGTGCTGAGAGCGAGTGTCGGGTGATTGGGAGGACTAAGTGACTGGGAGGACTGAGTGAATTGATACTATGAGAGTATGCATTTGGTTTTATCACTGAGTTGCATTGCATTCGACATGCACACTTGACATACAGGAATAAAAATGCTTTTTTCTCATATTGTACGATATTGCGTCATTCATGACTTCACATATTCATTGACATGTAGGAATACAGATGTATTTTTCCTCATGCCATTTGAAAATGAAACATTTACCTATTGAAAAATTTTGAGAAACATCACAGTTTTACAAACGCACTCATATTTTGGTGATTTCAGTAAAAACATGCTTATTTTTCGTAACTGTGAATGAGTTGAGCATCATACCTCAGGGTTATTTTCTTGCATTATTTTATTATAGTGTTATGAACTATTTCTGGTTATCGTAGTTGGACTTGGACCCTTGTCCCAACTCATCACTACTTTCAACCTAAGGTTAGGTTTGGTACTTATTGAGTACATGGGGTCGGTTGTACATATAATATACTTCTGCACCTTGCGTGCAGGTGTTGGATGTTGATGTTGCTGTGCACGGCAGGAGCTGGATTTGAAGATGTACCTGCATTCCAGTTACAGCTGCCTCTTGTTCATGGTAGCCCAAGACTTATAAAAATCTTTTTATGTATATTCGGACAGATGATGTACTTATTTCATACTAGCTTTGTAAACTCTAAATCTTAGAAGCTCATGATTTGTGTTACCAGTCCTTGGGAAATTCTTGTATAAAGCAATTGTATTTTCATTTCTTTTCTTAACAAATCTCATTTAAATTGGATAGTTGTTAATTGGCTTACCTGACAGGTTGGGTTAGGTGCCATCACGACTAGGTGGATTTTGGGTCGTGACATATACATAGTTGGGTATGGTGGGGTTCTGTCCCGAGCAAATGTTATTGATGTACTCTGTGTTCGCTTATTGACAGTCGTCTTGTATATAGTAGTCTTGTGTTGCTTTGTCGGCCTTCTTGACCCGTTGTGTTTACATTGACCTTGTTTTATATATACGTATGTTGGGCCTTTCGTGCATGCAGGTGGTTGTCTTTTGATCAGGTAATCACTTGTTAGAGGCCTTGTTGGCCCATGTATGGTTGAGTATATTACAGGGATCAGGATTGGTATGCTCGGACCTTAGGGCACCGGATTGGCCACACCCCCCAACGTTAGGGTGCGACATGCCTATGTATTCAGGTCTTGTTTAAATTTCCATCCTTAAGCTCTGCTTTGAAGAATATTTCAAATCTGATTGTTTTATCAAATATATATGAATTCATTCATGTTTCAATTGAAATTGCTATGCTCTCCTTTTTGAAACATCTTATGTGTTTCAAGCTCTTGTGTACTCGTTTATTTGAATTTATGATTCTGCAACGTTTTGAATTCCCTTAATGTTTTATGATGATCCATGACAATTATAGGAAGTGAAAGAATGAAAATGAAATACGACCATTTTCCAAAATGAAAATGATGATGTATTGGATAGCAGGCACCAAGTAGGCTTGCTTAACTGGGATAACCCGGTTGAGTGCCAGTCCTGCTCCCCTAGGTCTGGGCGTGACATAGATCTATGGCTGAAAGCTTAAGTTGTAAGAGTTTAACAAGGTTTGACTTTTGTGTGAATGATCTCGGAATGGTTTGTTAATGGTTGCAATAGGTTCGTATGGTGATTTTGGGCTCAGGCGTATGTCCCGATTTGGATTTGGAGGTTCTTACGATTTTTGGCTCTAACTGTCAAAAGTTGGGAATTTGAAGGTTTGGAAGGTTCATAGGTTTAACCTGGGGTTGACTTTGAGGCTATCAGGTTTGGATTGGTTTTCCGGGAATTGGAGTAGGTTCTTTATGTCATTTGGGACTTGTGTGCAAAGTTTGGATTAAATCCTGATCGTTTAGGCTTGAATCAGACAGTTGGTTTGAAGTTTAATGTTCATGAACTTAAGAGATCGATTTTGATCGACGATTCTTGGTATTGATGTTAATTATGGTATTTGGAGCCTTTTTGATAGGTTTGGGGTGATGTATTAAGACTTGTTGGTACGATTGAACCCGAGGGACACAGGAGTGTTTCAGATGGATTTCAGATCATTTAGAAGAAGATTGGAAGTTCTGGTTCTGGTGTTTCACACCTACGAGGTTTGGTCCGTAGGTTCGAGTCCGTAGAAACAGACATGAGGTTGCAGAAGCGAGGTTTGGCTAGGAAGGGGAGTCCGCAGATGCGCTGGCACTGGTGGGATGTTTTGTTTGGAAAAGCGGAACCGCAGAAGCGGAAGGTCGGTGACTTAAGTTGTTTCCGCATCTGCGAGGATTTTTCCGTTGATGCGGCGTCCTAAACGCGACAGTTAGGCCACATAAGCAATAATCGCTGGGCAGAGAATTTTTAATCGAGGGTTTGACGTCATTTATCATATTTTAAGATTGGGAGCTTTGATTGGGGCTAGTTTTGAGGTGATTTTAATCCACTTGGATTGGGTAAGTATTCTTAACTTGGATTTGATTATTATTCGTGGTTCTATTCTTGAGTTTTGATTTTGGATGATGAAATCTAAGAGACAAAATTAGGTGTTCTGTAAGAAATTTTGGAGAATGAATAATTGACATTTGAACCGCGATTCATATTTGAATTTGGATGAGACTTGTATTATGGACTCGTATTTGAATGCGCAGTCAGGATTTGTGGCTTTTGTTGGTTTTTGGGAAGTGGGCCCAAGTTCAGTTTGTGCAATTTGATAAAGCTTGGGGATTTATTGTTTGGAAATAATTCCTATAACCTTGTTTGATGTCATTGAGTTGTTTTTAGCTTGATTTGACTCGTTTGGAGATCGATTCAAGGGGCAAGGGCTTTTTAGAGTATTGATTCTCGCGATTTGAGGTAAGTATCCTGCCTAGGCTTGGCTTGAGGGTATTTTCCTCATAGACTACGATACTTGCTATGTGTTGGGTGAGACGCACGTACGTGGTAACGAGCGTATATGCATACACCATGGTTATTCATGCTTGGGGTAGACTTTAGGTTATTATGTGTCTTGTTTTGCTAACTTGCCTTCGTGTTGCCATGTTTTCTATACTTGTATGACTACTTGAGCTATTATTCATGTTAGAAATCATGTCCAGCTATGTGCTTATCCGTTTGAGACCGGATAGGGATATTTTGCTATGTTGAGTTGTTTGCCCTAAATGTATCATATTTTTCAGTCAGGATATCATCTCTGTAGAGTTTTTACACGTTATCTCACACATTCTTAGTGTTCTTACTTGTGTGACACGGGTTTGAATGGAATTGTGGCATGTTAGTAAAGTTTGTATGGTATGTTAATTTATGATAGCGTGAGATTTTGGCTTATTGAGATTGGAGCAGATTAATGACTGAACTGAGCAACAAATCGATGATAATATTAATAATGAGATGAGTTGTATGCTTAGACCCTTATAGGGCTGAGAGGTATTGATATTGATGTGATACGTGCGCAAGGCTATTTGGGCTGAGTTATGATAATCGTTATCATTTGATCCTATCAGCACTTGGGATAGGATCTACCCCTCCCGAGTCAGGTGATAGCCCTTATTACTTTGGGCCCTACGAGTGCAGGCACTTGTAATGTGCTTAGTGAGGGGCTTTAGTCCAGGCACCCGTACAGTGTTGAGATTGTGCTTACTTGATGAATTAACTGTAAATTCGTTGATTTTGGCATTAATACTAATCATGAAGGCATAGAGACATATATTATTCCTGCTAATTGATATTTTATATCTTGAATTGATGCCCTAATTGATTTATTTGGAAAACATGCCTATTTTCGTGTTACTGTGATCAAGTTGAACTCGCTATTCTCAAGCTATTTTTCCTTTTGCTATTATCATTATGTTGTTACTATTGTTGTTGGTTGATTGAAAGTGAGTAGCGGACCTTGCCAACCTCATCATTATCTTCAATACGAGGTTAGGCTTGCTACTTGTAGAGTACATAGGGCCGGCTGTACTCATACTACACTTTGCACTTTATTTGCCGATCCAGATCCATGTGCTGCTGATAGAGTTGCTTGCTATAGAGCCGTGTCAGTACCTATTGGAGATTTCGAGGTAGCTCTGTTGTTCCATTCGTAGGCTTTGGAGTCTCTTTCCTTACTTTTATTATTATTGTTTATGTTCTTCAGACAGTATTGTATCATTATGCATACCGTTGTACTTATTTAATCTATAGGGCTCCTGTACTCGTTGACACCAGGTTCTGGGATGGTATTTCTATCACGACCCAAAGTCCCAACCATGATCGTGATGGCGCCTCTCATGAAGACAATGCCAGCCAATTCAAACTAAACTTCATTCAAACAATTAAACAATACGAAAATAATATAAGTACGGTTTAATAATAGCAATATGCGGAAAAATATAGTGAACCATCCCGACTACAGCCCGAAACCGGGGTGTCACGAAGTCATGAGCAACTAATGAAAATCCTAATAATAAGATTACTATTACAATATATTTGGCACAATTGTTTGAAGATAGTGGAAACAAAAAGATTAAAGAGATACGGGGCTGCGAACGCCAACAACCACCTCGTAGTCTCTGAATCGCCGCCCTGACAGTAATAATCAATGTCTCGGAGCGGAACCGATAAAGCCTGAATCTGCACACAGGGTGCAGGGAGTAATGTGAGTACTTCCAACTCAGTAAGTAATAATTATAAATAACAACTGAAGGTAAGAAAACACATAAGGCATACAACAATCCATAATGAAACAGTAAAACATGGAAATATCTCAAGTAAATAACATGAAGTAAAAGAAAACAGCATGACTAGCCACGTCATGTCTCGTGACAACGTGTCACCCGATCCCATGGGTACTCTGCGCTCACTATGGGGGGTGCAGACTCCGGGAGGGGCTTCTTACGGCCCAAGCGCAATATCTCGTGACGGCGTGTCACCCAATCCCTTTATATCATATTCCGTGGCGGCGTGCCACCCGATCCAGTCATATCAAATCTCATGGCGGCGTGCCACCCAATCCGTTTATATCGTTTAAAATGTCATTTAAATCTCAGGCTCTCGGCCTCATATCACTCAGTAAAACCTCACATTTGGCCCTCGGCCGCACTCAGTCAGAAAAACCATCTCATGCCCCTCAGGCATAGCAACATAGTAGTTCTCAGCCCAAAACATCATTTAAAATATTATGTAAACCTCAAAAACTGAGTAAAAGTGGCTGAGTTGTAAAACAGTGTAAATCAATAGGACTGAGTTCAAGTAATACATCAAAACAGTGAGGAAACAGTGATAAATACCCCTGAAGGGTTCAAATAACCAACACGAAGCCCAAATATGGCAATCAACCCAAATCATGATGATATCAAATCAGTTCCAATCAAATATGTAGTAAAAATCATCAATCGGGACGGACCAAGTCACAATCCCCAGTAGTAAACGACCCCACGCTCATCATCGAGCGCGTGCCTCACCTCATTTACAATCACTACTCACCTCAAAACATCATTTACAATCACTACTCACTTCAAACCGGCTAAATCCTTAGCCCGCGACGCCTTTGCCCTTCAAATTAGCCTTCACGTGCGTCGAATCTATCCAAATTCAGAACAAATACGTCACAATATGTTGAGGGAACAAAGCTCAAGTGAAAACAATCAAAATTAAAAAAATCCCGAAATTAGCAATACTCGAGCCCCGGGCCCACTTCTCAAAATTCAGTAATTTCCATCCCAACAGGTTCCTTATCTCCTCACGAGTTCAACCATACAAAATTTATCGAATTCCGACATCGGGTCGACCTCCAAATCTTAAATCTAAACTTAAGGGTTTTTCCACAATTTTCCCAACTTAAATCATTAATTAATTGCTAAAAATAGTGATAAACTGAGGTAATTCCTCAAAAATTGAGTTAGGAACACTTACCCCGATGTTTCCCTTGAAAATCTTCCAAAAATTCCTTCAAGATTAGTTGCAATCCAAGTTCTATAGCTCCAACTATATTCAAGATGGCCAAAATCCCCTCTTTTAAGAATTTGTCCAAGAAAATCTCTTTTGGATATAGTTTTGAGGTTGATTTGTTGTGATTTTATGGTGTTTGGAGGTGTTTCTCTTTGTGGATAATGAAAATGGATTTTGCATGGCAAATGAGCACTTATTTCTATTCATAAAGAGGTCAAAAATCGGAACAATAAAACTTTCAGGTGTTCAAAATGCTGTTCGCATTCTGGTCGCATAATCAGAATGTTCTCCGCATTCTGGTCGCATTTTTGACATTGCAATCTGCTACACTTTGCTGCGTAGCATTCTGGTCGCATAATCAAAATGTTGTTCGCATTCTGATCGCATTTTTGACATTGCAATCTGCTACACTTTGTTGCGTAGCATAATCAAAATGTTGCGTAACATAATCAAAATGTTGTCCATATTTTGGACAGCATGCGTAGCATTTCTAACATTTATGCAGATTTTTCCTTTCCAACGATGAAATAGTCCGTTTAACCACCCAAAACTCACCCGAGGCCTCCAGAAACTCAACCAAACATGCCAACATATCCCATAACATTATTCAAACTTGTTCCAACCATCGGAACGCCCAAAACAACCTCTCAACACCAAATTCGCGTTGGATTCAAGCCTAAGGATTTCAAAATCTTCAAAATCACTCTTTTGATCTAAACCCAACCAAACCACGTCCGAATGACTTAAAATTTTGCACACATGTCATAAATTACATATCGAAGCTACAACAATTTTCGGAATTCCATTCCGACCCTCGGATCAAAATCTCGCCTATCAACCGGGAATCGCCAAAATTCTAACTTCGCCAATTCAAGCCTAATTCTACACAGGATCTCCGAAACCAATTCCGATCACACTCCTAAGTCATAAATCACCTCCGCTAACCGAACCATCGGAACTAACATTCGAACCCTCTAACTCATAAGTCAACATCCGGTTGACTTTTCCAATTTAAACCTTCTTAAAAGAGACTAAGTGTCTCATTTTCTTACCCAATCTACTCCGAACCCAAACCATTCAACGTGATTACATAAAACACGGGTAACGAAGCATAATAAAGCAGAAATGGGAAAAACGGAGCGGTAACTCATGAGACGACTAGCTGGGTCGTTACAATTTCAGTTGTATCGCTACTTGGCTATAGTTATCGATCTTATTTCTCTTTTGAGACTATTCCTTATTGTTATTGAAGTTTACTTCTGTGTGTTTAATGGTGGCTTGCCTAGCAAGCAGTATTAGGCACCATCATAGCTCATGTGGGATTTTTGGGTCTTGACTTTGGACCAGTATAGCAGTAACTTGGATCAGTATGGTAAAGAAAATGATCGGATCCCTTGGTATGGCAGGGCATTATAGGCACTCTGGTGGCTAGACTCTTGGGTTTTGTAGTCTTCGTAACTTGGTTAGAGGGATTCATTTATGATGGCTTGGTTATGTGCACATGTGTTCAAAGAGTTTATGATGGTTTTGATCACGACTTGAGGGTGATGTGTTCTATAGTCATTGAAGTTTGCAGCGTGTTGTGATTTCTCCTTAATTGAATTAAATTGAAGGTTTCGGTTTGATGAAGTGTTTATGAGGAGGATCATTCAACTTGTAATTCAGAGTTGTTAACAGGATTCTCGTATTTTTATATTATAGCATGATAGATGCAGCGAGCCGTATGGGATTAGGATTGAATGTACAAGGTTGCGGTTCAATTTCGAAAGGAAGGTCACGGGTTCTAGACACCATGAGAGATTTTAGATGTTTAAGAAAATGCTAGCATTATCTTGCATCTCCTAAGAAGGGTGTGTATTGCAGAAACGTATTATGTATTGATTTCGAATACTTGACTAGATCTACGGAAATCACGTGGTTGGTAATCGTGGAGGTTTGGGTTTTGCTACTTGATGCGAAAGATTCATGAAAGTATTCCTCATGAGGTGATTGTGGCTGCATGACATGGCAATCATTTAAGTTGGAGAGTGAGGGATCAAGTATAGAGATTCTTGTATTCTCGGAGTTTAGAGATTAAATTTTCTTAGAGGCAGACTATCCCTTTTGGTTGCGGGCTGTGAAAGAGTGTTCTGGGTTTTGACAACTGGTTGCATGTGTCATGGATATGGTCACTATGGACTATTGGAAGGCTATTCACCTATTTTGGGATGATCTGAATCGGTTTGAGAACCTATTGGTAGGGCTAATGAGAAATTGTATTCGATACTAGAGGGGATTTTCTTACTCAGCATATCATTTGCTATGGCGTGTCATCGGGTGGAGTTGACCTTTTTCTTTCCTTGATCTATATCATGTATTACTCTCTTATGATACGATGGTTTATGAGACTACCTGATTATCCACAAGTGTCGCTGTCCTATTTAGGCCTTGTGGTGATATATGAGCGAGATGGCTCTTGAGATATTGATTTGCTCATTCACCTTAGTCGTGCTTACCTTTTTTGTAGCACATTACGCTATTTGTCTCCCCATGGTTACGTTCATGCACTTTACATGCTTGTTATTGATGCACATGTGTTTGATGAGTACGAGAATTTTGGCTCGATGGGCATTCCCAAGAGGATTTATGTTGGATCGAATAGTACGCTGCAACAATATGATATTAGATCGGATTGCATGCCACATCGGTGTTATGTTGGATACGATTACATATGCTTATTTTGTGTGTTTTGATTATCATTGATAAGATGGGTTCACATCGATATGATTTTCTTATTATACCTGTTAAACTTGTTGGACAACTCTTTTATCTAGTTCTCTTTTCAATATTGGTTATATTCGATATGTTGCTTGTTTGGTGCACAGATCGGTTGCGTGGTTCTGGTGCCATTTGGTGTGGCCTGTCGGACGAGCAGCTTGTACTGGGTGAGTCAAGGTGGTTGGACCGGGAATTAGTGCAATCTAATTTGAGTAAAGTATGTTTGGAATAAGACTGTCAGTAATCAGTTTAAAATTTGGAAATGGTTCTTATTAAGTGAGAAAACGCCCTGACTTATGGTTTTTAAGGTGGTTATGAGTTCATATACATTTCTTTCTTCATTTGCAATGTTGCAAGGGTTTGGGGTTTAGTTGATATGAAATATATTGCTAGTACTGGTTTGGTAATAAGCAGTTACTGCTGACAAACGATATGGTTATAGGCATATATGTTATGGGATACATCGTGCCATTACTCTTGGACCCTATTTCCCACAAGTTAAAACAATATACAACTTATAGTATTCTACAAGGTTAGTTAAAGTTTAGAGTCATCACCAAATGTTTAAGGTATATGAGGACATCTATACTACACTATATAATGTATACTAAAGTATGGACTGCGAAATCAGTTGAGATCCTAGGTAAGGGTTCAAGTTATCTTGAGGGTAAGATGTTAGGCATCCCTCAAGATCCACAAAATGTGGTTCCAGTAGACTCAATCAAATAAATGAGGGAAGGTTTAATAGAATGATTAATTTGATATATATAAAAAAAGGGTAAAGTAGCTTGAATGAAGAGTGATTGAACAGGAATGTTACATGGTGAAAGATAAATGTCTATGTGTGATAAATTATACGCAAAAGGAGAATGAAGTATATGAGAATTATATTTTTTATTGATAAAATGCAAAGCAAATATGCAGTAACAGGTGAAGTATTTTGTAAATTAACTAGATGAATTATAGCTAAAGAATGCACTTGAAAGAATGTAATTGTTGTCTAAAGGTAAATTATTTTGAGTGAGAGGCTAAAGTGTAAGAAAAAAAAAACCTACCTTTAAAGTGATTGACTAACTGGAGGAGAGAATTATTTTTTGAATATTTTTTTATGTAATGAATAGGATAAGAAAAGAATCAACTTAATATTTTACAAAAATACATTAAAAAAAAGATAACTAATTGAGATAAACGAATAATAAAATATTCATATTTGCGTGCACATGTAGCAAAAGTAAATGAACAAAATGTATGAAATAGTTTACATTCTTGAAAATCAATGCACAAGACACAAAGAGAAGAATTTGGTATTTTTAAAGAATATGTTAAGCGAGAGAAAAAGTATTGATATATGTACTTGACTAAAGTAAAAAATAAAATAAAGAATGATAGACAATAAGTAAGACAAGGTTAAATGATACAAACACTATGTCTTGCGCCTTTAATTTAATGAGTAGCGTATGAAAGAATTTTATTTAAGATAAATGAACAAGTATAAGAAATTACTTAAGTGATGAGAGTGTATAATAATCTGTGTTGATAATTAGAATACTTATAAACTGACTCAATAAATATTAATTAAAAAATACATTTTGAAAGAATTTGATTAATGTACAATGATTAACCATTCAAATGAGGATCTATATTAAAAAAAAGATTTATTTTACTTGATTGACAAAAAGGTGAAAAAAGAATAATCTTTGAACAACCTTTGCATGCAGTGAATAAAGTAAAAGAATTAATTTAATAAATAGAGAATGAATGGAGTATAAGTAGATGTGTCAAAATGTTTATGGCATAGAAAATTATTCTATCAATACAGAGAAATATTCGCGCAAAAAATAAGTTATCATTCAATAAGTAACTAAAGACCATCACTTGAATCATGATCTTGAAACATAAATTATGTAAGCCAAGCCCAAATGGCTACAAGGCACAAGTCTCTCAAAGAATAGTACAATAGTCCAACTATAATTTCCTACTTGGGTTGTGTAAGGAACAATGTACATATAAAGTAATTCAAAAACGTGCTCATACAATTGTAAGACAAAGAAAATTTTTTTTTTTTTTTTAAGATGACTTGTTTTCATTTATATGTATGTCTAATTTAACTAGTTGGATGTACATCAATCATATTATGAATGTATTTAACAACCTAACATACATGCACAAATTTTATGAACTCGTGTTACATACAATATTATTGATTAACGATTGTTAACTAGACGCATTTTTTAAGTGGTTAGCAAATAGATAATTTTAAAGCAAGCAAGCAAACACATCTATCTACTACTTTACTATACTTTACGTTTTGGGTACATTCAAGAACGGGAAGTACAAAACAAGGAGCTTCAGCGATTTGTCTTTTCATCTTCGAGTGTCGCCTTTCGAATTAACTCCATGTGATAGTAACTCGCAAGACAAAAGAAGTAAAATTATTAGTAAAATATAATGCAAACAATAAACTAATTTATTTTGAAATGATTTAATTTTAAAAAAAAAATTGGAAGATTGTTTTGAAAATAGTTTGAAAATATTTGTGGAAAATTATATTTTAGAAATAGTTTGAAAATGTAATATAGAAAAATATCTTTTGAAAATGATTTAAAAATATTTTTGGAGACTCAGATGGTGTATGCCATATAGCAATAACACGTTAGAATGCGAACGCGAACGCCAACTTGGTAGCAATTCCAGTTGCTAACCGTGTTGCCTTCCAAAGCCGGATCATCGCATTCTCGTCCTTTATTTTTCCATTGGCTTTCGTCATGGCCTCATAAATACATTTTATTCCAGATTCAAGGAACGGTGTAGTATCTTGTCCTTTATCATTCAAAATATCATCACAAGACCTCATATCTTATTCTCATCGGCCTATATCCGACAGTAGCAGCTGTTCGAAATCAGCAATTTTGTTCGTATAGTATCAGAGAGTTATATTTTCATAGCCGAAACCAAACAATAGTGAGTTACCATATAGTATCAGCGATACCAATTCAAAGGATGTGGGCAGGGAAACAACAAACAAAATCCAACTTAGTCCAAAATGTTTCTCTAAGTTTCCAATGGTAATATCAGTAAGGTCAGGTATCAGTGAAGCAAGTAATAGGAAAATGATTCTATTCCAAGATACTAACCAAATAGTGTTGATAATATTTGAGCCCACACACAAAAAACAGTTAAGACATGAGCAAAGCTAAAATATTAGCCCAACATCGTGAAAATGAATATGACCCGTCAGGATAATTCCAATCCTAAGAGATATAGGAAATTTATGAAGAAAGAATAGCATCGAGAAGACAAGGCAAATAGAGTCACAGATTCACAACATGACCAAAAATGAAGTGCAAAACCAGCAGAAAACTTAATAGCAATGCTACTATATCAACAAACGTCAGAGCAGCAGCGAGGGGCTTAAAAATCAGAAAGCGACTAACCACCGGTAACGGAGCGGGGTTAACAGCAACAGAAAATAAGGCATCAATATTAACGGGAAGGAAAAACGCATCAGAACAGTCATAGCCGGTATAAGAGTCGCCGGAAAATCACAATCGTCGGAAAATTATAAAACCAACCAGATCTAGAGAGCAATAAGGTGAGGCAATAGTGGCGTCGCTGCCTGGCTTGTCATCACCTCCGGCGGCGGCGACAACAGTAGTACAAAAGTAAGGGAGAGAACAGGGGAGAGACAGGGTCCCGAAAAATGCTACATCAACACTAAATTAGTAATAAAATGAAAATAACGATAACCATAGTCCGAAACAGTAGTAATGAATCGAAATAGTCGCCAAGATATACAGCTCACCGGAGTAAACCTTTCAGGCCAGATCCCGCGAGTTCTAAACCTGCCAAATCAATAAAACGTTAGAGAAATATGGAGAAGAAGGCGAAGAACATGGCAGCCCTGGGCCGGCAACGTTGCTTCCATGGCAATAGATACCGGAACAAAGTCAAAACTAGAGAAAAGCCGTTGGAGTTTATGTTTCTCGGCCAAAACCGGTTAACATGAAGATGTCCCAAGTTTGAGAGCCCGCCAGACCTTTTGGTCTCTGATTTAAACGCCTGCCTACCGGTCTTCACTTTCGGCGGCGGCGTGGCAACGGGGGTTGAAAAGTGATGAGAGAGGGAGAAAGAGTGGAGCTTTGGTAGCAGCTGTTGCGCCTCTTAGGAGGGGCTACCGGATTTAGGCAGTGTAGCCGGCGAGTAAAGAGAGAGTGAGAGGATAGCTGAGATGGGGGAGGAGAGAGAGGTGGTCAACGGCTAAGCATGACCACTGGCCAGCCAGTTCGCCGGAGAGGACGGCGGCGGAAGCGGCCATTTGAGAGAAAAGAAAAGCAACAACTCTTAGAAACAGTGAGAGATGAGAGCTTCCTTAGAGGGGCGCTATCGGCCGAGTGAGTTAAAGTGAGGATGTGTATATTATTTTGTAGGGTTTTTGGGTTATATAATCTAGATGGGTTGGAATGTGGTGTGTGTATTGAATTGCGGGTAGATATTTTGTAGTGGATCTTTACCCCTTGGGTAAAAGTTATGTTTTGTCAAATCAATTGTCAAGTCATATCAATGTCACATAAAAGGTCAAATTGTGTCATATGTCATGTCGCGTTAAAGTTTAATCATGTCAAATGTCACATCAAATGTGTCATCACATCAGACTTAACATGTTGAATTTGATCGGATTTGATCTGTATTTTTGAAATAAACTCTACTGGCTTCCATGTAATACTAGGTTGTGCTATGAATTAAAATATAATTATTTAATTAGAAAACCTTGTAATATTTATTTTAAAATATAACTACTACAATTGTATTGTGGTAATTATCATTATATTTTTTAAAAAGATAATAAATTGATAGAATATCCTAATATTTGAAAAATAGGACAATTATCAATAAATTGTTTGAAATTAGGAAAAATGCATAAAAATGGTAGTATTTAACCAATTGCAATAAAATGATAAAAACTCACATATTTTGTAAAAAATAGGAATAATTATTCATAAATTGCATTAAAGCTAAATAATGTGCAAAAAACTATATTTTTATCATTTTTGACTAGGAAGCCTGTAGAAGTTGATTTTTAAATACGGATGGTCAAATTTGACTGTCAACAGTCCCTCTTTAACCGGAGATGATGTAAGAGTCTTCGGGCAATGAAATTGGCACCATACTCAATTTTGGCCCGACATGACATAATAGGGAATGATGATGTTTTGAAGAATGTGACCGAACTCTGGTGTTGAATTGCCTACATATCTCGAGTTGCGCGAGAATCGGGTCGCGTGTAGTTCTGGAATGCAACTGAGTGCTACTTGTGGATCGTAGCCTCATAGGATGGAAGACAAATGTTCGAGGACGAAAAGGTTCGTGTGATCTCGACATTGCTTCCAAAATTACCCTAGTGTCGGATTGTGGTAACACTGGGACGTGGTGTTGGATGGATGAATAGATTGATTGGGTGGATTTTGAAGTGGATGCGGCCGGGCTCTGTGTTGAGTTTTCCTAAATATCTCGGATGTAACGAGAATCAGGCCGGTTGTAGTTCGAAAAGGCGATGGGATGAATTGATTTTCGATGTTGAAAGTTGCCCCAACATCAAGCTGTGATGATACTAGGTGTATTATTTTGACTATGGGGGTTCAGATTATCCACACACCTCATGTCAATGGGACGTAATAACGATACTTGGGACATGTTGTCGATTGTTGTTGGAAAACTTGACATCCGTCCTCAAAATCTGCCCCAATTTATTTGCTGAAAAATAATCTCACGTTGTGTCGCGTCTATGATAAGAAAAGTTGACGATGTGTGGTCTACGCTCCCGTTTGACTTGAGAAAGATGGATATGAGGTTTTTGAATGAAATAGGGTTCCAATTTGGAACTCTAATTCGAACGAGATCCGGGCTAGATACCGGTCCGAAGTGATCAGAGCACTTTGATTTTTGAAGAAAATCCGGGATGTATACCGGTCCGAAGTGATCGGAGCACTTTGATTTGAAGGAAATCCGGGCTATCTACCAGTCCGAAGTGATATCGGAGCATTTAAAATCTAAAATACACGTATTAGAAGGTGGGCGCCTCTAAAATGTTTTACTTGAATTGAAATGTCAATTGTTTAGGAGGGCGTTTAGAAAATTTGACTTTGAAATGAAATTCCCATTGTTTAGGAGGGTGCTTGAAAATTTTGACTTTGAAGTAAAATGCCCATTGTTCAGGAGGGCGCCTGAAAAAGCAAGAAGCTATATTTTTTACTATGTAAGAAATTGATGATGAGGATTATGTTATTAATGAAACTCGGGCAGGCAGAACATGCAAAATGATACAATCTGAAATGATATGGTCGAGTCTGACTAAGACTGCCTACATATCCCAATAGAATCAGGCCAAAACGTAGCTTGATTACAAAAGATGACTGAATCCATTGTGGATTTCCTACGTATTCCTACAGAAGAAAATCAAATCGTGGTATAGTTCCGAATATAGAAACAATTTTTGGTTTTCTATTATAAAAGCGGGACCAGACCCTACGTGAGCTGCCTACGTATCCCCCAGTAGGAAGTCAGGTCGGGTGTAGTTCTGCTACGACAAAGCCAAACTCTACTGTTAACAAAACTTGACTCTTTTTGTTTTCTATATTTTTCGTTGTTTTATAGCTTTTTGTATAAAATATTGTAAAGAAAGACCGCGACGTTATTGATCAATCATCATTTTTGTTTTTGACTTGACTTTGGTTGGTACCAACAATTAGTTTTGGGCATAAGAATTTTCACCATATACTTTCCAACAAACCGAGATCAGCTTATGGGCAATTCCTATAGCTTCGAATGATACCTCATATATACCGAGGTTCGACAAGATTTGTTCTTCTTGCTTCAATCAAATATTTTGAATTTAGCCTAAGCTCATGTTTCAAGTGCCTCACTACAAAAAAAAGTCCTAATTTGCACACATATTTGAAGTATTTTTTTTTATATTTTGACTTTTAGGTCACTTTGAGAAGTACACTCACATTCAGAAAGATGTTCAATAGATGCAATTGAGATACCATATGCTTGACCTTTATGAGAGTACTCATTAATGTGAGAACACTTAGAATATGATCATGTAGGGCTTTGCTATCGGCTTGTAATATAGGCTTGGGATAAGGTAGGATGTTCGTTTGGGATAAGGTAGGATGTTCATTTGGGATAAAGTGACTAATCTCTCCTTGAGCACTACTGCACTATGTCCGTGCCTCGGTGTTCAAACCATGCTTTGGTGCTTGATCTTGTTAGCTCGATGTCTCTTTATTTTCTTTGACTTCTTTTGAAGTTGTAGGAGATTATTCTTCCTTTTTCAGAGGCTTTTCCTTTCTCTTTTTCTTTTCTTCTTTTTTCTTTTGAAGTTTCTCCTGCTTTGCAGAAGTTTTTCCTTCTTTTGTTGGAGCTCCCCCTCTTGAATTTGTGGAGTTTTCTCCTTTTATTGGATTTTTTTTTTTGAATTTGCGGAACTTCTTTCCTCCTTTTTGGATCCTCCTTTTGAATTGTGGAGTTTTCTCTTTCCTTTTATGAAGTCATATCTTTGGTTGTGTTGGACTTCGCATCTTTCGCTTTTTCATGCTTTTCGCTTCCACTTTGGTCTTTGTCCGAAGTTACATGTTTTCAGTGCATGCAAGGAGGTTGGGCCAAGAGAAGGGTATTACTCTTAAGCACAAAACGGTATAGGCTAAGATGTGATTGTCCAAAGAAAAGGCTTAAGGCTCAAAAAGGGAAATGCTAGGGATTGACGTCATTTGGTAGGCTAGAAAGGCTCAAACGGGTCAAAGAAGGCCTACGATCCTGTCTCAAACCAAGTGTTACTCAGGATTTCGCCTCAACAGATATTCGGGGCTCACCACACAATGCACATGAAACAATGAGTTCGGTTTTGTTCTTACCTTAACTATAAGCATGAGAATTTTTTCAAGTGCTACTAAGATATAATTTAAAAGGTACTACAAGAGTCAATAGTTTACCCGAAACTGATTCTCACATCATACCAATTAACATTTGTTCTTTCCTATGCACACTCTTAACTATATTGGTATCAACCAAGTCAATATTTTGATGATAAACTTTTTCCACTTTTTAAATATATATATATATTATTTTTTTTTGAATTTTTGACTTAATTATTTTTTGGCTTTTTGAAAAATGAGACCAAACCTGAAGGTCGCCTATGTATCTCATTGAAATGAGAATCAGGTCAAGCGTAGTTTAAGAAGGATGGAAATAAAATATTTTTAGATTTTCATTTCATTTAAATTTTTTTGAATTTTTGAATTAATCAATTATTTATGATTTTTGATAGAAAGAACTGAATGTAAGACGGGCTCTGTAGTTATCGTTTTGAAGCAATATCGGAGCATTTGAGGTTAGACGGGATTTGTTACCCTTCCGAAGCGATATCAGAGCATTGAATGTTAGACAGGTTTACCGTTCCGAAGCGATATCGGAGCATGGACAAGAAAGTAAAATGACGGGTTGTGTACCGTTCCGTATAGGAGCATTGATTGTTAGACGGGCTTTCTAGTTACCGTTCCCTACAGGAGCATTGAACAGGAAAGTAAAGTGATGGGTTGTGTACCATTCCGTTTATGAGTATTTATTGTCAAACGGACTTTGTAGTTACCGTTCCGTATAGGAACATTGAACAGGAAAGTAAAATGACGGGTTGTGTACCGTTCCGTATAGGAGCATTGATTATTAGACGGTGCTGGGTATCGTTCTGTATAGGAGCGTTGAACGGGAAAATAAAATGATGGGATGTGTACTATTCCGTATAAGAGCATTGATTGTTAGACGGGGTTAGGTATCGCTTCGTATTGGAGCGCAGAACGAGAAAGTAAAATTACTGGCTGTGTACCATTCCGTATAGGAGCATTGATTGTTAGACGGGGCTGGGTACCGTTCCGTATAGGAGTGCTGAACAGGAAAGTAAAATGATGGGTTGTGTACCGTTCCGTATAGGAGCATTGGTTGTTAGACGGGGCTGGGTACTATTCCATAGAGGAGCGCTGAACAGGAAAGTAAAATTCTCCACGCGATGGGAGACACAAGAATTGAAAATCTCTGCACTATAAGAGTGGCTAAAATGTAAAATCTCCACGCGATGTGAGAGACATGAATTTAAAAACTCCGCACGATGGGAGTATTTTGGTTTTTGAAAAATGAGATCGAACCCGAGAAGGGTCCTTGATTGATTTTTTTTTTATTTTTCGAAAAATTGTGACCGAACCCGCAGGTTGCCTACATATCTCGTCAAAACGAGAATCGAGTCGGGCATAGTTCGGGAAGATTAGAGATAAAGGGGAAGATGTTCTGGATTTTTTTGAATTTCCTCAAAGAAAGAGGATGATATTTTGGATTTTGATGTGATGTCTCACCGGGAGACTTCTACAGAAGCAACATAGGAAGATATACAGATGTTTGTTATATTTTTTGAGTTTTTGGGAATGATCTCTTTGTAAGGATCTTCGGTCAATTGTGACCCAAGTTTCTAGACTTGACCGATTCATCCAGCTAAGGATGAGGAAAACGAACCCATGACAGGTTGCCTATCTTGACACGAGGTCAAGAATCAGGTACGCGTAGTTCGTGAAGATTAGGGATATAGGAAGATGTTTTGGATTTTTTTGAGTTTCCTCAGGGAGGAATTATGCAGGAATATGTTTAAGATTTTGATTTTCCATTGAAGTCTACAGAAAGACTTCGAAGCACTAGGGGAAGATATATACATTTTTACATTTTTTTCAGAGATGACCCTTTCGCAAGGATCTTCGGTCAACTGTGACCCAAGTGGCCGGACTTTACTGACTGGTCCAACTAAGGACGAGGAAGATCAGACCCATTACAAGTTGCCTACGCATCTTGACATAAGGTCAAGAATAGGTACGCGTAGTTTGTGAAGATTAGAGATTATGAGATGTATGGGTTTCAACACTTCTTTTACTCTCTTATTTTTAAAAAATTGCAACTAACAACGTTAATTGCATCAATGACATGTATAAAGTGAAAGAGCATAGATAAACTCGGAGCGATGCCTCATTGTACCCAGAATTGGGTGTGGTATCCCTAAAGTTAAAAAGTGACTCCCTCCAAAAGTTATGCCGCAGTTGCTCTTTTAAACAATTACTTCGATGTCCCCGACTGTTTGCGAGATAGTTGTTGTGGTTCTCCCAATTGACTGCAGGGATGTCTTGTTGCGACCTTCCAGCTATCCACAGGAACCTTTTAAATTGTCGCCGACTATTAGCCTGGGCGATTATCTGATGCAGATATAGAAATATAGTGAAAGTAGTGCTGTCATAAAATAGAATTAAGGATTGTAACTAACACTCCCTTGATAGTTCTGTTGATGTTCCAAAATGTCTTATGTTGGCTGCTATTTCTCGTGCAGTCCTAGGATGATGCACCTTTCGGCTGTCCGCATAAACCATTTGACAATCGTCCCCGGTTGACAACCGGAAACGATGTTATGATCTGAATATAAAAAAGTGGTGAGAGCAACGAAGTCATGAAAAATTATGGAGTTCTTTGTGAAACTACTACTCCTTGATTATCTGACTGATGTTCCACTAAGTCCGAGACCAGACGTTTTCTCCCGTCAAGTCCCAAGATGATGTACCTGCAAAACCTAGAGAGAAAATGTTAGAGTCCCTCTCAACAATATTACATAATTGAGCGAGTGCAGAGTTAGGCCATGTGGCTAGTGATGTAGTTGATGGTGAATTAGAACTTGAGGTTGACATTCTGTGATAGTTCTAGAGATGATGTTGTCCTTCCTGCATCCAAAGAAAAATTCTTAGTTCGAGGGAAGGGAATTGATTCATGTTGACTTGAGGCTTCGCTTGTTCTTCTTTGTTTTTCCGAGTCGTACGAGCATGGAACTCCTCGAAGGCTGACCAACAACCTTCCCCTGTAACAAAAATGGGTTGACTTGTACTGAATCTCTGAATTTGGAAAGTGGGAGTGAACATCATATCTCCATAGCCAATGTTTGAAGAAAGGACTTGCATAACATATGTTGGGATTTAAGTCTGGTGAGGATCAGAGTAAGGTTCGCATGGTATTTATTTTACCAAATATATCACTAGACAGGCTGCCTAGTGGTTAATATATAAATAATAATCCAAAAATAAGGATCCAAATATTACAATTTGTCCAAAGTCATCTCTAAATTATGCTAAGTTAAAGCTAGGATAACTGTAAAAGCTAACTATTACAAGTGGTATCATAGACAGCTTCCAACATTATGGTAGTGTGTGTATCCACAAGCTAAGGAAAAAAACCTCAATGTATCACCTTTAACTCTCTCACCAGGCGCCAAGTTTTGCATTCCAAAGGACAAGGCAAATGTGAATTCCAACGAACACCATCAACTCCAGGAGCTGTCCAACCATCCAAATAGCATAACCTTCCCATGTAAATGTGCTTGCACATAAGTCTTCTGGAAATCAGCAATTCTCGTAGCATTATGAAGCAAGGAGTGCAAAAATTACATGACTGGCTTTCGACTAGCTTTCGACTGGCTTCATCCAAATTGACAAGAGAAGCCAGTTACTTGTAAATAGTTGGCTAGTTCCTGCATGTGAAACAAACTCCAAGTGTTGCCACGACACCTCCAGATTGAGAATGTATCCATGCCAATACCACTGAATAGTGCCATAACAACACCCAGAATTCCAATATAAAATACTGAACATCTAAACCCATTGGATCCCAGTTTGTTAACACACTTAAACATTTCGGGAGACTATATGTGAAGCTATGAATAATTTGAAGACATAACATGGCTCCTATCATGCAGAATTTTAATATATGCAAATACCTTAATCTAAACAACATGACATCTTGTGATCTTATGTGAAACAAGGTAGGCTGCCAGCTTGTATTAACTGTCCCATATCTTACTAGATTACTACCTTAATGAGCATGATAACATGTTAATACCACTGGTATGTAACCTAATAATATATGGAACACACATATGTGACAATACCAAGTAGCAGCTGATCCTATATTCCATTACCTGCTCATCAATCAGGTGCTTTCCTTTTGACAATCCTAGCCCTAAGGTTAGGAGTTTGAGCCTTGTCAAGATTGATTAGTCTCCTCCCTGCACTTGGAGTTTATAAAAAGAAAGAAACTGGATTGTACCTGCAAAAGAAAACACAAGGTTATTTAAATAATCTGCTACTGTGTTGCCCTCTCTTAGAACATGCTGAAACAGCACATTAAAATGCTCCTTCATATCCTTGATCCTCTTAACTTCAGCTCCAATACACCATGGACTCCCAATCTCCATCAATGATCTTCTTCATACCTAAAGAATCTGTCTCAATATGAGAGGATGTAGGTCAATGAGCTATGCAATAGGACAGTCCTTCTTCTATTGCCTTTGCCTCAGCCAGAATGTTGGCTGTTTCCTCCAGTTTTTGTGCCTTTGCATACACCAGATCCCCTTCTCCATTTCTCACATAAAAACCAGAAGAACTAGGACATATATTGCCTCTTGAAGGCCCATCAGTGTTGCACTTGTACCAGCCAATAAAAGGCAATTGCGATGCCACTAGTTTAGTAACAATCACTGGCCTATACTTCTCAAAGAACCTTACTATTCACTTACCAAAGATATGGAATATGAGTGAGCCAACTATATCTCACCTTTGTCAAGAAGTATATTGTCTTGTCGACCTCATATATGACCCTATTGACTAAAACTGATCCTTCATTCCTATTGGTGTTTCTCATCTTCCACAACTCCTAAGTGATAATTGCTGGCATTGCCTGGAAAAGAGGCTTAAGTTTTGGACAACATGGAGCATTCCACCATGTCCTAATAACTTGAGGTAGCTGTACCAGTTTAACATTGATCCTTGCTCCATTCATGAATGTCTTCCATGCTTTTGTGGCAGTAATACCTGTCAAGAATAAGTGCTCAAATGAATCCTCTTATGTTGGTTGACAACACCAAAACCTAGAGACACATATGTAACCTTGCCTTCTCCATAAATCATTTGTAGCCAGTTTGCCCCTCCAATGACTCCAGATTAAGAATGATTTATTAGAAGCTAACCCCTTAATCCATATGTGCTTTTATTTTGGACTAGGGTTTGCTCTATGTCTCACTAGATGCCAAGCACTACTCACAGTAAACTTATCAGAAGCAGTAGGTTTCCATAATGGTCTATCCAGTAACCAGGAATGCCTTCAAACTACACCTTCTGTATAATATGTTCAACTATATCTTCGGGAAATGTCTGCTCCAGTAGCTCCTCATTCGAGCTATCTTCTTGCCTTAGTTCTGTTACTTCTTGTAGGTCCTCATTCATATGAAAATCAGGTGGTACCAAATGGTATAATGCCCCAAATCCTGTCCAGTCTTCATGCCATATATTTGTTGTACCACTCTTCATTTCCCACAGAATCTCAAGTTCTACCTCTTCCCTTGCATAAAACATTTGTCTCCACGTATGGGATCCGCCCTTAAACTGCACTACTGTAGGAATTTCTCTCTTGCAATATTTGTTCCACATAAAGTTAGACGACAATGATTTTTCTGTTCTGAATCTCCACCAAGGTTTAGCAAACAAAGGTTTTGAGACATCATGTAGAGATCTGAATCCTAGACCTCCGTCATCCTCAAGCAAACATAACTTCTACAAAGAGGCCTAATTCTTGCTTCTGCCTTCCTCTTTTATGCTCCAAAAAAATCTGACAAACATTTTGTCCATGTGTTCAATAACATTATTTGGTGGATCAAGCACAGATAGCATGTGTACTAGCATACTTTGCAATACACTAGAACGCAGGCTTAGAAAGAAGATGAAAATAATCCTCCATTAAAGACAACCTTATCAACACATGATTATCTTCAATTAAACCTATTGACCAGGCTTCTTTAATCTCACACTGAAGGTGAATAACTTTACATAATTCACTAATAACAGGCTTCCCATAAGAGAATTTTCCAAGAACTGCCAGTTGAAGGCCTTACCGAACGATTGTTGTTTCACTTCTTGTTTATTCCACTTGATTATGGGTTCACCAAGAAGAAACTCTACTGGTTTAATAAATATTTTGGCTAGGGTTTGCATGGGCACATTTAAAGAAGTAGGTTGTAGTAATTTAGCATAGTTTTAGATTGGATTAGGGCTAGTAGAGGTTGTTTGGCACAGTGAGAGTGGCGAGGATGACTAACCAACCTCAAGAGGAGGCTGGCTAGTGGCCGGAGAGGCCATGAATGGCTCACAAAAGCTTCGAGGGTCGTCGCAGTTACTTGATCGCCAGATCTCTCACGCTAGGTTTACTTGATCGCAAAAGGATACTGGGTCATCATTGGCATGGTATTTTGATGTTTGCATTCTGGATGAAATTTTGTTAACGCTCTCGGAGATTTCTAGGTTGGGAGCATCATCGCACTGTTCCAAAAGAACTAACTCTAGTTCCCTGTTGAGAAATTTGAAGCAGTAGGGAGAATGAACCCTTATGTAGGGTTTCCTACATTTCCTGCTAAGGCAGGAATCAGGTCAAAACGTAGTTCGAGCCAACTACTAGGACTATGAGATTTGTATGGTTATCGTGAATGAATGATCGTTCCTTGAGAGGAAGAGGTTATGAATTTGAATTCTTGGGTGGGTGGGTGGATACTGGTAACTCTCGAATGGGAGATAGATGGTAGCATAGCGCATGGATCTGTTTCAAATGAAGGAAGTTTTTGAAGTGTGAGGTATGATTGAGAAGAAATACGTCAAATCAGTGGAAGACATACCAAGCTAGATTGACGTATCTTTGAAAAGGGTGGTCGAGTCCAGATGATGGTGTGATTATGATGGGTGGTCATGGACCAAAATGGGTATATGTATTTGAAACGTCAAGGTTCAAACAAGTTAACCAGAGTTTATTCGGACAAAGAGAACTTAATAGTGGAGAACAAATAGAAAGTACATGCAATAGATAAAAGACACATAAAAATGGCAGGCAAATAATATGTGACCAATATATAAAGAATACGTAGCAAGTAAAGGATATGCAAGGATTAATTCAGCTAGAGCAAGTTGCAAGATTGTGTGTACAGTGACCTAGGAATTCTATGAGTAGATTTACCTAGATTCGAACATGAGATAAGGACAACTGCGAGATGGTACATAGTTAACCTCGTATGCCATTCTCTAAAACTAAAGTATTTTGAAAGAAGGTTCGGAGGGGTGAAAATACAATCCTCGTGTTACTTGTGTGTGATTGTGTACGACCAAAAGTCAAAGGAAAAGTGATGACAATTTAATACAGCAGTACCATAAGCATGTGACAAAATGTATAACATAGGCATATGTGAAAGGATATACAACATAGGCATGTGTAAAAGAATACACAATATTGGCATATACAACATAGATACATGTAAAGAATGTACAACATAGGCATGGCAAAGAATATGCAGCCTGAAGTACGCAACAAAGAATTCACGACTTGAAGCACGCAATAGAGAATATGCGGCTTGAAGCACACTACAAAGAATATACAACTCGAGGCAAACGACAAAGAATACACCATTTGGAGCGCATGACAATGAATACACTACTTGAAGCGCATCACAAACAATAGACTAATTGAAGCATGCGACAAAACATATGCAACTTAAAGCAGAGAATATACAACTCAAAGAAAATAATATATCGAAGCAAAGCATATTCAAACTTGAAGTACAGAATATACGACTTGAAATATGTGACATAAAGAATAGAAATTGGAGTATTGGAAAACCTGTAATCCCTCAAGCAATTGATCGAGTCTGTTGTGGTTAGAACCTGAAATATCTCCAGCAGAGTCGCCATGTTGTTGCACTCTATTTTGCGCAAGTCAAAATAATATACAACTTATAGTACTCTACAAGGTTAGTTAAAGTTTAGAGTCGCCACCTAATGTTTATGGTACACTAGGACACCTATATTACACTATGTACACTTCAACTATGGTCCGGGAAACCGATGAAATTCTAGGTAAGGGTTCAAGTTATCTCGAGGGGAAGGTGTTAGGCATCCCTCAAGATCCACAAAATGTGGTTCCGATGGACTTAATCAAATAATTGATGGAAGGTTCAATAGAATAATTAATTTGATATATATACAAAGAACGATAAAGTAGCTTGAATGAAGAGTGATTGAACAAGAATATCACATGGTGAAAGATAAATGTCTATGTATGATAAATTATATGCAAAAGTAGAATGGTGTATATGAGAATTATATTTTTAAATTGATAAAATACAAAGCAAATATGTAGTAACAAATGAAGTATTTTGTAAATTAACTAGATGAATTATAACGAAAGAATGCACTTGAAAGAATGTAATTGATGTCTGAGGGTAAATTATTTTGAGTGAGAGGCTAAAGTGTAAGAAAAAGAAAACTTACCTCTAAAGGGATTGACTAAGAAGAGGAGAGAATTATTTTTTGAACATTTTTTATGTAATGAATAGGGTAAAAAAAGAAGTAACTTAATATTTTACAAGATACATTAAAAAAAGGACAATTAATTAAGACAAGCGAATAATGAAATATTCATATTTGCGTGCACATGTAGTAAAAGTAAATGAACAAAATGTATGAAATAATTTACATTTTTTAAAATCAGTGCACAAGACACAAAGAGAAGAATTTGTTATTTTTAAAGAATAGGTTAAGCAAGTGAAAAGTATTGATATATGTACTTGACTAAAGTACAAAATATAATAAAGAATGATAGACAATAAGTAAGACAAGGTTAAATGATACAAATACTATGTCTTGTCCCTTTAATTTAATGAGTAGAGCATGAAATAATTTTGTTTATGATAAATGAACAAGTATAGGAAATTACTTAAGCGATGAGAGTGTAAGATAATATGTGGTGATAATTAGAATATTTATAAATTGACTAAATGAATATTAATTAACAAATACATTTTGAAAGTATTTGATTAATATAGAAAGATTAAGCATTTAAATGAGGATATAAATTAAAAAAAGATTTACTTTATTTGATCAAGAGAGAAACGGGGTCCCGAAAAATGCTACATCAACACTAAATTAGTAATAAAACTAAAATAATGATAACCATAGTCCGAAACAGTAGTAATGAAAATCGAAACAGTCGCCAAGATATACAGCTCGCCAGAGTAAACCTTTCAGGCCAGATCCGGCGAGTTCTAAACCTGCCAAATCAATAAGACGTTAGAGAAAAATGGAGAAGAAGGCGAAGAACATGGAAGCCCTGGGCCGGCAACGTTGCTTCCATGGCAATAGATACCAGAACAAAGTAAAAACCAGAGAAAAGCCGTTGGAGTTTATGTTTCTCGGCCAGAACCGGTTAACATAAAGTGCCCAAACTTTGAAAGCCCGCCAAACCTTCTTGGTCTTTGATTTAAACGCCAGCCTACCGATCGTCACTTCCGGTAGTGGCGTGGCAACGGGGGTGAGAAAAATGATGAGAGAGGGAGAAACACTGGAGCCTTGGTGGCGGCTATTGCGTCTCTTAGGAGGGGCTGCTGGATTCCGGCAGTGTAGCCGGCTAGTAAAGAGAGAGTTAGAGGATAGTTGAGATGAGGGAGGAAAAAGAGATGGTCAATCGCTAAGCATGGCTACCGGCCAGCCAGATCGCCGGAAAGGACGACGGCGGCGACGCCCATTTGAGAGAAAAGGGGAAGCAACAACTCTTAGAAATAATGAGAGATGAGAGCTTCTTTTGAAAGGGGCTATCGGCTGAGTGAGTTAAGTGAGGGGGAGTGTATTATTTTGTAGGGCTTTTGGGTTATATAATCTGATGGGTTGGCATGTGGTGTGTATAGTGTATTGTGGGTAGATATTTTATAGTGGGTCTTTACCCCTTGGGTAAAAGTTATGTTTTGTCAAATCAATTGTCAAGTCATATCAATGTCACATAAAAGATCAAATCGCGTCATATGTCATGTCGCGTTAAAGTTTAGTCGTGTCAAATGTCACATCAAATGTGTCATCACATTAGGCGTTGACGTGTTGAATTTGATCGAATTTGATCCGTATTTTTGAAATGAACTCTACTGGCTTCAATGTAATACTAGACTGTGCTATGAATTAAAATATAATTATTTAATTAGAAAATCTTGTAATATTTATTTTAAAATATAACTACTACAATTGTATTGTAGTAATTATCATTATATTTTTTGAAAAGATAATAAATTGATAGAATATCCTAATATTTGGAAAATAGAACAATTATCAATAAATTGTTTGAAATTAGAAAAAATCCACAAAAATGGTAATATTTAACCAATTGCAATAAAATGATAAAAACTCACATATTTTGTAAAAAATAGGAATAATTATTCATAAATTGCATTAAAGCTAAATAATATGCAACAAAATTACATTTTTATCATTTTTGACTATGAAGCCCGCAGAAGTTAATTTTTAAATATGGATGGTCAAAATCGACAGGCAACAGTTACATCTTGGGAATATATTTTGACTCGATGCAGATTGTGGGGGTTGATATAGTGTATATAAGAATCGAATCTGAGAGTGAGTTCCGAATGTTAAAATTTAGTTCTAAGGCTTATGAGTTAAGGTTGAAGGAAGTATCTTCTATCAGTATTGTGTTAATGGGAATATATGGATTGAGGTAGCATAGTATCTCTCGAAATTTATGTATGATGAGCTCATGGAGTCATTTGACGGCTTTGGGCTGGCTCTTGTCACGTTCGAGGAAGAACGTATGTTTAAGCGAGGTAGAATGTAATGACCGACCGATTATTTTGAACTTTAATATTCCATTTGGTGGTTCGAGACCTTGAGTAGCTTCATATGATGCATTATGACTTACATGTATGGTTGGTTTTGATTTTTGAGCCGTTCGGGATTGATTTAGAAGAGTAATTCACAATTGAAAAGTTTTAAGTTGGAAGAATTAAACAAGGTTTGACTTTTGAGTAAACGATCTCGAAATCGGGATTTAATGGTTTCAATAGGTTCGTATGGAGATTTGTACTTGAGCGTATGTTTAGATTTTGTTTTGGATGTTCCTAGAAGAATTTGGCATTTTTTATTCGAAGTTGGCAATTTAAAGAATTGAAGTGTCACGACCCTAACCCTGAACCCGGTCGTGATGGCGCCTCTCGTGAAGACAAGGCCATCCAATTTAACCAAAATCTCATTTTAAGCAGTTAATTAACATGAAAACAATATAAGCATGATTTAATAGCAATAATTCATGGAAATATAGCTAACCATAACAGAAACCATCCCGACACCGCCCAAATCAGGATGTCACAAGTCATGAGCAACTATGGATCCTGATACAAGTCTACTAAATACAATATCTGGCACAACTATTTGAAAAACATGGAAACAATAAGATAAGGGAGATACGGGGTTGCGAACGCCAACAGCTACCTCGTAGTCTCTGAATCACCGCCTGGACGGGAGGAGTCGACACTCCGGAGCGGAACCAACAACGCCTGAAGCTGCACACATGGTTAGGGAGTAATGTGAATACTCCAACCCAGTGAGTAATAAATATAAATAACGACTGAAAGAAAGATAACACGTAAAGCACAAGGCGTTCTATAAGGAAGCAATAAAACATCATTTGAAAATAGTAAATCAATGAGAAATCAAGTAAAATCTCTTTATCAATAATTCCACCCCTCGGGCAATATCGCAGAACAGTACCAGCCCCTCGGGCTATCACATGGAGCAGTATCAGCCCCTCGGGTTATATCTCACATCACAATGGGTACCCGCGCTCACTAGGGGTGTACAAACTCCCGGAGGGGCCTCTTAAGGCCCAAGCGCAATATCAAGCCACCTCGTGGCATCAAATCTAGGCCCTCGGCCTCATATCAGTCAAGCCACCTTGTGGCGTATATAAAGTATCTCAGGCCCTCGGCCTCATATCAGTCACAACACCTCGTGGCATATAAAGTATCTCACGCCCTAGGCCTCATATCACTTAGTATATCCTCACATCTGGCCCTCGGCCACACTCAGTCAAAAAATCATCACAAGCCCCTCGGGCATAGTAAAATAGTAGTTCTCATCCCAAAAACATCATTAAAATATTATTTAAGTCTCAAAACTGAGTAAAAGTGGCTGAGTTGTAAAACAGTGAAAAACAACATGACTGAGTTCAAGTAATAAGTCAAAATAGTGAGGAAACAGTGATAAAAATCCCCGAAGGGTTCAAATAATTAGCACGAAGCCCAAATATGGCAATCAGCCTAAATCATGATGATAACAAATAACTTTCAGTCAAATACGCGGTAAAAATCATCAACCGGGATGGACCAAGTCACAATCCCCAGTAGTAAACGACCTCACGCTCATCATCGAGCGCGTGTCTCACCTCAATATAGCACTACGATGTACAATCCGGGGTTTCAAACCCTCAGAACATCATTTACAATCACTACTCACCTCGAACCGGCTAAATCCCTAGCTCGCGATGCCTTTGCCCCTCGAATTAGCCTCCACGCGCGTCAAATCTAATCCAATATCAGAACGAATACGTCACAATATGTTGAGGGAACAAAGCCCAAGCGAAAACAATCGAAAAATACCAAAAATTCCGAAATTAGCAAAACCTGAGCCCCCGACCCACTTCTCGAAGCTCAAAAATTTTCACATCAACAGGTTCCTTATCTCCCAACGAGTTCGTACATATCAAAAGTTCTCAAATCCGACCCCAAATGATCCTCCAAATACCCAATTAAAATTTCAAAATCCCAAGCCCTATTTCTTCCATTTTTAGCAAGACTTCAATGATTTTCTAGGTGGATTTCACAATATAAACGAGTTTTAGGTCTGAAATTGTTACCTCCAAGCGATTCTCCTTGAATCCCTCGTTAATTTCCTTCAAGAACCTCCAAAAATGAGCAACTATGGGTGAAAATATATCCAAAATAGCGAACAAGAAGGCTTAAAAACATTCTGTCTACGCAAGTCGCATGTGTGAAATGCGACTTGGCTCCTATTTCCCGGAAGAAAATTGCAGTACCAGCCTTCGGGATATTGATCATAACTTTCTGTACAAATATCCAAAGGATAAATGTTTTATCTTTCTGGAAACTAGATTCAAAGGGCTACAACTTTCATGTTTTGATCATCTCATAATTCCTTATATATTGCGAGATATAAGCTTCCAAAGTCGGTCGTGTGCAGCAGAAATTACTGCTATGCACACTACCTGGAAAACAACAGTAGTACCAGACTTCGGTTAATCTATCATAACTTTTGATAAAAATGTCCAAATGATGAATGGTTTATATTTCTGGAATCTAGATTCAAAGGGCTACAACTTTCATTTTTGTACCATCTCCAAGTTCCTTACAGATTACGAGATATAAGTTTCCAAAGTCGGTCCTGTGCAGCAGAAATTACACTGCCTGGAAAACAACAGCAGTACCAGGCTTCGGTTAATCTATCGTAACTCTCTGTATATATGTCCAAATGATGAATGGTTTATATTTCCTGAAACTAGAGCAAAGGGCTACAACTTCCATATTATCAAATTCCTTATAGATTGCGAGATATAAGCTCCCAAAATAAGCTCTGTGCAGCAGAAATTTCGGCGATGCACCAGCAGTAAACAAATGAATAGAAATGGTCCGAAACTACTCTGAAACGCACCCGAGTCATTCGGGACCCCGTTCGGATATACCAACAAGTCCAAAAACATATTACGGACTTAGTCGAGGCCTCAAATCACATCCAACAACGCTAAAAACACGAATGATACCCCAATTCAAGCCTAATGAAACTAATAAATTCCAACTTCTACATTCGATGCCGAAACCTATCAAATCGAGTCCGATTGACCTCAAATTTTGCACACAAGTCATAAATGACATAACGAACCTATGAAGATTCTCAGAAATGGATTCTAACCCCGATATCAAAAAGTCAACTCCTCGGTCAATCTTTCCAAAAATCTTCCATTTTCCAACATTCGCCAAAATGCGTTGAATTGTCCTACGGACTTTCAATTTCAAATCCGGACATACAACTAAGTTGGAAATCACCATATGAAGCTATAGCAACTCTCGAAATTCCATTCCGATCCTCGGATCAAAATCTCGCCTAACAACCGGAAATCGCCAAAATACTAACTCCACCAATGCAAGCCTAATTCTACACCGGACCTCCAAAACCAATTCCGATCACACTCCTAAGTCATAAATCACCTCCCGAAGCTAACCGAACCATCGGAACTCACATCCGAGCCCTCTAACTCATAAGTCAACATCCAGTTGACTTTTTCAACTTAAACCTTCTTAAAAGAGACTAGGTGTCTCATTTCTTACCAAATCCACTCCGAACGCAAACTACTCAACTCGATCACATAAAACACGGATAAGAAAGCATAATGAAGCAGAAATGGGGGGAAACGGAGCGGTAACTCATGAGACGACTGGCCGGGTCGTCAAATGAAGAGTTCTCAAGTTTGACTAGAAGTTGAGATTAGAGTTATCGGACCTGAATGTTGTTTTGACACCTCGGATAGGCTCATTTAGCTAATTGGAAATTTTGTGCAAAGTTTCATTGCTATCTGAGATGTCTAAGTATGATTTGGACGCATTCGGCAAAGTTGGAATATTTAAAAGTTAAGAGATGGATTTTGATCTTCAAATCTTGATTTTGTCGTTGTTTTTATTGTTCAAGTCTTGGATCAAGTTTGTAGGAACTATTCTGACTTGTTAGAATGATAGACAGGGTCTGGGGGGCTCTAATGTAATCCAGGGTGGTTTCAAACCATTTTGATTAAGTTTTGCATTATTGATTTCTGGTGTCTTTGATGAGTTCCAATCGCGGGAGATGAATCGCGATTTCGTATAGTGTTTGGGAGCTGGAAGCTTTGTACTCCTCGTTCGCATTGGACCCTTTGCATTCGTATAGTGTTATGTCGGCTAGTCTTCGCATTCGCATGGCAGTGTTTGGTTTCGTGTAGAGGAAAACTGTGGCTTGGTGCTTGGTCTTCGCGTTAGAAGAGTGGCATACACCTTTGCAGTGGAGAGGGAGCAGCAGACTTTTGAAACCATGTGGACAGTGTCGTAATTGTGTAGGAGGAACTTGGGTAGCACATATTTTTGTGCTTCTCAATCTGTCATGACACAAAACTCAACATGTCGTGATGGCACCTATCATGATATTAGGCAAGCCGACAACTCACACATACCAACGTTTTCAAATTCAAAATATACTGAAACAAGTTTAAGTTTTTTTCCAAAACCCAGGTGTCACTGAGTACATGAGCATCTATACAATAACATAGTCTGATACACTGTCTAAGAAAGTAGAACATAATAAGTAAAACTGAGAGATAGGGCAGGAGAGTCAATATTTGCGGATGCTAAGACAACTACCTCAAAAATCTCCGAAAGGCTGAAGCTCCAAGATGAACAACCACCATGCACGGAAACACCTGGATCTGCACACGAAGTGCAGGGTGTAGCGTGAGTACAACTAACTCAAAAAATAACAAGTCTAACCTTTGGACTGAAAGCAGTGATGAGTCTGAATAATACGGACCAAATACAAAATTAAATAGTACGGAAATTAAAGAACATATGACAATGATATCTTAGAGAAACTCATAATTTGCAGGTACCAGTACAGGAACGTAGACATGCTTTCAGGTTTAACATTTGAACTCAAAACAAATAAACTATGTCAAGTCTGAATGATGTGAGGAATATAACATCTCTATATCTACATGCCAATATGCATATCATATGTGATGCAACAAAATGAAAGCCTCGCGTACTCACACTCTCAGAGTACTCAACCTGACTGTCTCAATTCTCACTCATCGCACTCAATCAATCAGCACTGTACAATATCCGCTCCGGTGTGCAGCCCGATCCTATCGCGAATCAATAGCAACTGCACTCACTTTGGGTGTGCACACTCTGGAGGGGCAGATCTAGCCCAAACGCTACAAAGTCCTGTTGCGGCGCACAGCCCGATCCCATCGTGAATCAGTAAATACCTACTGTGGCATGCAGCCCAATCCCATCAATATCACTCACAAACAGGCCCTTGGCCTCACTCAATCATAAATCTCTCCAGTCTCTCGGGCCCATAACACTCATGTTAAGCAGCCTATCAATGATACATGATGTGACAATGTATGATAACAGAGACTGAGATATGATATGCAATAATGAATGCGACTAAGTACATGACTGCAATTAAGCAAATAACTCAACAGCAAAGAAGGACCATTGTGGGTCCCAATAGCTCCAGCACATAGCCTAAACATGATTTCTAACATAAATCATAGCTCAAATGCTCTAACACATAGAGTACAGTAATAATACTCAGCTAAGATAACTATGCAGTTCCAAGGAATCGACTAAATCACATTTACTACGGTGCACGCCCACACACCGGTCACCTATCATGCACGTCACCCCAACACCAATCACATAACAGGTAATTTCGGGGATTCATACTCTCAGAACCTCCAACTCTCAGGTGGCAGTCGACGCCGATCAGACCTCTGACCCATCGAACAGCATTCGGGGGGAACACCATTCAGAAACTCAACGTAATGGAGGAGACGAAATTAGCCTCAAAGTGATATTTGACATGCTGCAAGCCCAGCAAGCGGCCATAGCTCAATTGCAAAGTCGCAGTCAAATACCAGACAGAGTTGAATCCATTTCTTCTCGAGGGATAACTCCACAAAATGAGTCGATCACAGCGCAACCGGATGAAAGCGGTTCGGGAGTAAACTCCGGAATCATAAAAATGCTCAAGGAGCTGACTAAACGGGTCGAGACGGGAGAAAAAAGGATCGAGGCCAACGATAAGAAGGTGGAGACGTACAATTCTAGGGTAGACCAGATTCCGGGGGCACCCCCAGTGCTGAAAGGTTTGGACTCAAAAAAGTTCGTACAAAAACCTTTCCCATCCAGCGCTGCTCCAAAGCCGATTCCACAAAAAGTTCCGCATGCCGGAAATCCCCAAATACAACGAGACTTCGGATCCAAATGAGCATATGACGGCGTACACTTGCACTATAAAAGGGAATGATCTCGAAGACGACGAAATCCAGTCCGTCCTTCTGAAGAAATTCGGAGAAACACTGTCCAAGGGAGCGATGACGTGGTATCATAACTTACCACCGAATTCCATCGATTCCTTTGCCATGCTCGCCGATACCTTCGTCAAAGCCCATGCAGGCGCTATCAAGGTCGAGACAAGGAAATCAGATTTGTTCAAAGTCAGACAACGGGACAATAAAATGTTAAGAGAGTTCGTATCGCGCTTTTAGATGGAGAGGATGGATCTGCCACCGATCACTGATGATTGGGCCGTACAAGCCTTCACTCAAGGGCTTAATGCCCGAAGTTCAACGGCATATCAATAACTCAAACAGAGTCTGATTGAATACCGGGCTGTCACTTGGGCGGACATTCACAACCGGTACCAATCGAAGATCAGGGTAGAAGACGATCAGATCGGAGTCCCCTCGGGCTCCTCTTATCCTGTTAGAACTTATGACCGACCTCTAAGGGATAACTATCGAGAATCAAAGTTGAACCGAGATAGACACCGGCTATACCCAGGAGATCGAAGAGTTATCCTGAGGGGACACAGATCCCCGAGACAGGAAAGTAGGAACAATTCCAACCAGAGGAACCGAAGGCCGTTGCCGAAAAATAACTTTGAAAGAACCGGTAACCATCGAGAAGCACCTCGATTGTCAGAGTACAATTTTAATGTCGATTCGGCGACTCTTGTATCAGCCATCGGTCGCATTAAAGACATCAAATGGCCAAGGCCGTTGCAAACGGACCCTACCAAGAGAGATCCCAACCTCATATGTAAATATCATGGCACGCATGGACACAGAACGGAAGATTGTCGGCAGCTGAGAGAGGAAGTAGCTCGGTTGCTCGAAAACGGTCACCTTCGGGAGTTCTTAAGCGATCGAGCCAAAAACCACTATGAAAGTAGAAACAGACCAGTAAGTCAAGAAGAGCCGCAGCACACAATTAACATGGTAATCGGGGGAGCGGATGCCCCCAAGTACCGGTGTTGAAACGCACCAAAATATCTATTACTCGAGAAAAACGTACTCGTGACTACGCAGCAGAAGGGACTTTGTGTTTCAGCGACAAGGATATCGAAGGACTTACACAACCTCATAACGATGCATTGGTGATATCAATGCTAGTACACAACACCCGAGTGAAATGTATACTTATTGATCCCGGGAACTCTGCCAACATAGTTCGGTCTTGGGTTATTGAACAATTGGGGCTGTCAAACCAGATTATCTCCGAGGTCCGAGTCCTCAACGGCTTTAACATGGCTTCGGAAACAACCAAGGGTGAAAGAACACTAATGGTGAATATCGCGGGAACTATCAAGGCGACAAAATTTTGCGTGATTGAAGGCGATATGAGATATAATGCCTTGCTCGGAAGGCCTTGGATACACGACATCAAAGTCGTACCTTCAACATTATATCAAATGCTGAAGTTTCCATCGGCTGAGGGGGTCGTTACCGTATATGGAGAACAACATGCTGCAAGGGAAATGTTCGCAGTGGAAGAGGCAGCGTCAAAACCTACCGTTCCTCCCCAGAAGGCCAAATAGCAATCAGAGAGGCCACCTTCAATAAACGGGGGTGAATAGGATCAGCTCGACGCCGATAGTTATGGGATACCCCGATCATTTATTGCTCCGGATGAGTCCGACGCAACCAAATCAACAATTTAAGAGCTCGAACAAATCTCAATCCGCAGCGACGCACCCGATCGAAAGGTATACTTGGGCTCGGGCTTAAACTCCAAGCTCAGGGCCAAACTAATTACTTTCCTTTCAGCTAATGAAAATTCCTTTGCTTGGTCCTATTTAGACATGACAGGCATACCGCCGGAAATAGCAACGCACAAGCTGAGCGTCGATCCGAAGTTCCGGCCGATCAAACAAAAGAGGAAACCTCAGTCCGAAGCTAAACAGTCCTACATCAAAGACGAGGTAAATAAACTCTTAAATATAGGGTCCATTCGGGAGGTTAAGTACCCAGAATGGTTAGCTAACGTAGTTGTCGTCCCTAAAAAGGGGAACAAACTTAGGATGTGTATAAACTATAAAGACCTAAATAAAGCATGCCCCAAGGGCTTTTTCCCCTTTCCCAACATCGATCGCATGATCGATGCGACCGCCGGCCACGAGACTCTTAGTTTTCTCGATGCCTACTCTGGGTATAACCAGATACAAATGGATAAGGATGACCAAGAAAAAACATCCTTCATCACCAAGTATGGCACCTATTGCTATAGTATGATGCCTTTCGGGCTTAAAAATGCAGGGGCGACATACCAACGCCTAGTAAATAAAATGTTCGAAAAACAACTAGGTAAAACAATGGAAGTTTATATCGATGACATGTTGGTTAAGTCCCTGCGAGCAGAGGACCATTTAAGTCATTTGCAGGAAACGTTTGACGTTCTGAAGAAATACAACATGAAGCTGAATCCGGAGAAATGCGCATTCGGTGTAGGCTCAGGGAAGTTGCTTGGCTTTATGGTCTCAAATCGGGGAATAGAAATCAACCCCGATAAAATTAAGGCCATCGAGGATATAACGGTCATCGACAGCGTCAAGGCCGTGCAGAAATTGACTGGATGGATAGCAGCATTGGGCCGGTTCATATCGAGATCATCGGACAGGAGTCATCGGTTCTTCAATTTGCTAAAGAAGAAGAACGAATTCACGTGGGGGCCGGAATACCAACATGCATTGGAGGAACTAAAAAGGTATCTTTCTAGCCCTCCTTTACTACATACACCGAAAGCAGGCGAGCAGTTATACCTTTACCTCGCCGTATCGCAGATAGCAGTAAGCGGGGTTCTGGTCCGAGAAGAACAAGGTACGCAGTTTCCCATTTACTATGTCAGTAGAACATTAGGAGAAGTCGAAACCAGGTACCCACACTTAGAAAAACTAGCACTCGCCTTGTTGAGTGCCTCTAGAAAATTGAAACCGTACTTTCAGTGTCACCCGATATGCGTGGTGACAACTTACCCACTTAGAAATATTATGCACAAACCTGAGTTGTCAGGTCGATTGGCTAAATGGGTGTCACGACCAAAGCCGGAGGGCCGCGACCGGCACCGGACCCTACTCAATGGGCACCGGCGTACCCTTCATCTAACTTTCCTTATTATCTATAAGGCTTGTCATATGCATATAATCTCGAACAATAATTATAATGAACTGAGACGTTATGCCATGATACGAACATACTTATATACATAATATGGCCCATAAGGCTACAATGCAAAACCATAAAATAAAATATATACGTTTGCCGACAAGGCAATTCAACTGTACATAAGCCAACCCATTACTTGCCTATGCATAAATTGACACTTGTCTATGAGCTTCTACAAAAACGTACATAATGTAACCTACATCGGAACAGGGCCCCGACGTGCCCATAATGCCTACAACAAAATGCATACCAAGACTGTGGCAAGTCCGAAGGATGGATCTCGCCAATATCCGCTGAACTGGACAACCTACT
>MCJB01032942.1:6967-38034 GCA_002018475.1 Nicotiana obtusifolia | reverse complement strand
AGTATGTAAGAAAGGAAACATAATGTAAGAACAATAATAAGCATCAGGGTAAGAGACATACAACCTGTACCATCTGAATGCCTCTGAGGGCGACTAACTCTAACCATGTCATGCTTGACATGCATATGCATATACATATATTTATATCCTTTTTAAAATCATCATATACATATATACGCCTCTGTGGGCCATCATCATCTCATACATATGCCTCTGTGGGCCTCCTCATCATCATACCCAACTGATCAGTGGTTGCACAATAGGTGCCATACCCGGCCGACTATAGCGCGGCTCGGTAGAGTAACATAGCTGTCGACTATAGCGCGACTAAGTAGAGTAAAACATATACATATGTATAGTTGCGCAATAGGTGCCATACCCGGCCGACTATAGCGCGGCTCGGTAGAGTAAAATAGATAATGCATGCTGGACTTATAAGAGTCATACTACCATGGTGAAATAATAACATATCAATCCTCCCATAAGAGGGGAAACAATATACGTACTGCTACCTTCTAAGAGTAGAGTATCTTTGGGGTACGTTCATTGCATTGTGTACAGTCAGAGTCGTGCAAAAGAAGGAAAAGGATAGTCTCACATACCTTGCAATACTTTGCAATCTCAAGCTATGAAACTTCCACGACTTCTTAGTCTACAATAAGAGAAAGGACACTAGCGTTATCGTTCAGGCGTCGCAACTACTATGTATCGACTGTAACCTATTTTGCAATAAAACGGACAGCACCTCCCCTATATATATGACTTCACACAAGTCAAAACAGTCACCAAACAGCAAAACAACATCAATAAGAATCATATTGAGCCTCCCAAAATAGTCCACGCACAAACCAATCACTACATACGTACAATGACCACTATAGTCGTGTCAAACGACCCGGAAATGTTACAAGCAACTATCAGGCCACAACCCTAAGCATATATGGTGTTTCTCCACACCCTTTCTCCTCCAAAACTCCACAAATAAGTAGTGAAACATGTAGCTTTACAGCAACACAAAACAGTCCATAAAACAGTCCGCTACAAGTGAATAACTCGAACTCACGGCTTCCGATCACTGTCCCGTGAGTTCTTACAAACATAGAACGAATTACCAAGACTTAACAGTAGAAAACATGTATTAAATAGAGCAGTAAACTCACCTTTATTTTTAGATAACTCATCCCTTGCTTTGATTCCTCGAACTCTAGGGTTTACCTTCAACTAGAACTTGAAAGAGGGAAAAATCGATTAGGGTTTGTGTGGTGTTATTTTGGGGAGGGGTTGCAGGGGTTCTTTTAGGTTTTGAAGCTGTGAAATGATAATGAACTATCAGGCTTTAAAAGCTATTAAAAGCCCTCTCTTAACCGACTTGGGGCTTTTAACTTTTAGCCCTTAATTTTGGCAAGTAGGTGATGCACCTACTTGTCACCTACCAGCCTGCGCAGTTCTACGGAAATGCAATTATCTCAATACTCCGAGATCGTATTGACAAACGGTTTGAAGCATTGGAAACTAGACTCATAGAACTTTAATTTGGTAGGTAGATCACCCCGTAAATCCTTGTAAATTGGGAGAAAATCGCAGAAACATTTGACCTAACGTTTAAGTAAAATTGTGAACCTAAGTTGCGAAACCTTTTGTCGACTTTTGTTTCATAACTCGTTTGACTTCAAGACCTATGAAACGGATATCATATCATTCAAATACCTTAAAACATGACATTTTGGTAATGTTAAACACCTCTCGATTTTCCCAAAAACGCGAGTTACAACTTCCTTTTTATCCTCTAATACTTGTTAACCGCCCTTATACACCTTTGCATCGTTTAGGACCAATAGGACTAAACTCTTATTGTCTCAAAGGTAATTCCCTTCTCGAACCAAGGTAGGCTATCTTACGGTGTAATCTAACACGTACAAATATGGGTTATTACATATTATACAGGCGAGCCTTAATGTGCTTAAATAAGGATGACCGTGATACAACACAAGCAAGAACCCATCTAGGCTTCGAAATATCCAACATCACGAGTTTGTTGGCCAAAGCCTGAACATCCATAGATAACGGTCTCTCCACAGCTGGAATGAATGCCAAACTCTCCATGCTCTAGTCCTTTATACTCAAGGCATCAGCTACCACATTGGCCTTCCTGGCATGATAAAGAATAGTGATATCATAATCCTTTAATATGTTCAACCATTTTCGCTGCCTCAAATTCAAATCTTTCTGTTTAAATAGATGTTGGAGACTATGATGATCCATATACACCTCACAAGATATGCCATTTAAATAATGCCTCCAAATATTAAGCGCGTGTACAATAGCTACTAACTCCAAATCATGCACCGGAAAGTTGTTCTCATAAGGCTTCAACTGGCGCGATGCATAGGCAATCACCCTACCATCCTGCATCAACACACATCCAAGGACAACCATCGAAGCCTACAATAGACTATGTACATCCCCTATCATGAGGGTAATACCAAAACTGGAGTCGTAGTCAATGTTGTCTGGAGCTTCTGAAAGCTTTTCTCGCACTCATCTGACCACCTGAACGGAGCGCGGCCTGGGTCAACTGAGTGAATGGACTACAATAAATGAAAATCCCTCCATAAAGCAGCAATGATATCCAGCCAAACCTAAGAAATTCCTGATCTCAGTAGCGGTAGAAGGTTTGGGCCAACTATGAACTGCTTCAATCTTCTTTGGATGGCCAATTCTGAACTGCTTCAATCTTCTTCAAATCCACCTTGATCCTACCATTAGATGTCATGTGGCCCAAGAATGTCACTGAGTCCAACCAAAACTCACACTTGGAGAACTTAGCATACAGCTTCTTCTCCCTCAAAATCTAAAGCACATTCCTCAAATATTGCTCGTGCTCCTTAACACTACGAGAATACACCAAAATATCATCAATGAACATAATGACAAAAGAATCCAAGTAAGGCTGGAACACACTGTTCATCAAATGCATGAAGGTTGCTGGGACATTAGTCAAACCAAAAGACATCACCAAAAATTCATGATTCCCATAACGAGTGCTGAAAGTCGTCTTAGGAATGTCCGAAGCCATGATCTTCAACTGATGATACCCCGATCTCAAGTCAATCTTCGAGAACACTCTAGAACCCTGGAGCTTATCAAATAAGTCATTAGTGCGAGACAATGGATACTTGTTCTTGATGGTAACCCTGTTCAGTTACATGTAGTCAATACAGATCCTCATGGATCCATTCTTCTTCTTTACAAACAACACAAATGCAGCCCATGGTGATACACGAGGCCTAATGAACCCCTTATCATGCAACTCTTGCAACTACTCTTTCAATTCTTTCAACTTTGCTAGAGCCATGCTATACGATGGAATAGATATGGGCTGAGTTCCCAACACCAAGTCAATACCAAAATTAATATCTCTATCGGGTGGCATACCCGGTAGGTCTGTTGGAAATACATCTGGAAACTCCCTCACTACCAGAATTGTGTATCAACACTAACATCTCTAACAAAGTCTAAGTACGCCAAACATCCCTTCTCAACCATTTGATGAGCCTTCAGGAACGAAATGACCCTATTAGAAGTATGCCCAAGAGAACCTTTCCATTCCAACGTCGGTAACCCTGCATAGCCAACGTCATGATTTTAGCATGGCAATCAAGAATAGCATGATATGGAGATAACCAATACATACCGAAAATCACATAAAAATCTACCATATTAAGTAATATGAGATTGACACTAGTCTTATAACCCCCATTAGTAACTAAACAAGATTGATGCATATAATCAACAATAATAGAGTCACCAATAAATGTGGATACATGAACAGGAATAGCAAGAGAACTACGGGGCAAATTCAAATGTGATGCAAAGTACGATGTCACGTAGGAATATGTAGAGCCAGGATCAAATAGAACAGATGCATCCCTATGACAAACTAAAATAATACATGTAATAACTACATCAGATGCATCTGCCTCGGGTCTACTCGGAAATGCATAACAGCGGGCCTGATCTCCCCCAGACTGACCTCCGCCTCTAGCTAGTAGTGTAACAACGTGAACTAGAGTCACTGCCTAAGAACCCTACGGTGCTGCACCTCTACCACGCCTAGGCAATCCCTATTGATGCCCTATCTCTCCATACTCGAAACAACCTCGAGTTGGGAATGGCTACTGTATTTGAGCTGCCTCTAATAACCTGAGTACCCACTGGAAGAACCATGGGCTGAAGGAGTGCGGTAGGAACTCCGTGCCAATAATACACTGAATGAAGAGTGAATCGGAGCACCACGATCAGGATGATAAGCTGAATGATCCCTACCTCCAGAGACGAGGTACCACTGAAACTGCCATCCTAGTAGGTACCCACTCAGTGCCTACTAGGATGGCTTCTCCCAGAATGATCCTTACCTCCAGACGAGGTACCACTGAAACTGCCAGAACATTGCGGCTTCTTGCCCCTCATCACCATGGCCTCCCTGCTCTGACCCCGAATGCGATCAATCATGTGCGCTATGCCCACGGCCTGAAGAAATGTAGTGCCAGTCTCCACCTCCCTAGCCATAGCAATCATGATACCAAAATTCAACCCCTCAATGAACCTCAACTCCTTTTGTACCTCAATAGGGATCAGAAAAGTTGCATGTTAGGATAGCACAGTAAATCTCATCTCATACTCGGTCACCAACAAACAACCTTGCTGAAGGTGCTCAAACTAGCCATGCATCTCCTCCCTCTTTGTGAGAGGAACAAACTTCTCTAAAAAGAGATGTGAAAACTGACTCCATGTGAGTGGAACTGACCCTGTTGTCCTGCTACACTCATATGACAGCCGCCACCTCTTGGCTGACCCCTGAAGCAGAAAAGTAGTGAAATCCACCCCATTTGGCTCCACCAACCCAATACTCCGTAGAATCTCGTGACAAACATCTAAGAAATTATGTGCATCTACCAAAGGATCACCCTCAAAATGTGGGGACCCGTCTTCCTGAACCGGTCAAACCTCTTCTGCTCCCCCCAGACATTGTGGCCTCCACCACCAGCCTAATAGCAACCATGAGAGTATGTGCCCCAATCAATACTACTCCCAGTGTGTGATAAATAACAGCAACCTGCCCAGGAGTGTGAGTAGCGGGAGTCTACTATACCTCCCCCAACCAAAGAAGTAGCCGGTGCCACAAGAAGTAATCCAGTCTCCGCCAAACCCTCCACAAGACCAACCAATCAACAAGAGCATCCTGAAGTATTAGGGTAGCAATAAACCCTTCCAGGACATAAGCTGGTCCGACTGGCTCACCCTGATCAAAATCCTACACCTCCATCAGAGCTATTGGTGGCTCCACAGCGTCTGCCCTAGCAAGGCTCTAACTGTAGCGTGGCTCCAGCTTTGCCTCTGTGTCGGCCACGACCTCTTACGGCTCTTGCCTGTGGTTCTGGTTCCTTCCCAAGTGCTCCTAATGAACGTGTTCTCACCATCAGCGAGAGAATAGAAAGACAAGGATTCAAACTTCGAATCAGTAAAGCCACACGATAAAGAATGAAAGAAATGGAAGTTTTTAACATCCTATAGCCTCTCGGAGATAAGTAAAAACATCTTTGTACCTATCAACAAGACTCTACTAGACCTACTCATGACTCGTGAGACCTACACAACCTAGGGCTCTGATACCAACTTGTCACGGCCCAAAATCCCACCTCGAGGTCGCGATCGTGCCTAGCAAACTTTCTAAGCAAGCTAACCCGCTATCCACAAAATAAAATCCATTTTCTTGAATTAACAATGATATAATATAAAGAAAGAAAAAAATAGTCCAAATAGTACAGTATCCAAAATAGTACTGTACTATCTGATATAGTACAGTATCTGATATAGCAAATACAGTACAGCCCCCAAGACTAGGTGGCACAAGTACACGAGCAAACTACGAAAATAATAAAGGAATAGGGACTCAGGAAATGCAAAGTGAATCCATGAAGTGCAGCTCACCCTAAGTCTTCATGCAGTCACCTAAGCTCAATCAGGAAGCTCTGCTAGGACCCACCTAAGGATCTGCACAAAAAGATGTAGAAAAATATAGTATGAGTACACCATAATCGGTACCCTATAAGTATCAAATATAACCTCGAAGAAGCAGTGGCAAGGTTAGATGCATCCAAATACTTATAACAACAGATATAAATAATAGAACTCAGAACTAAAATAGCAGATAACCTCATAAATAACAACAATCAAATGTATCAACAATTGAAAGATGTTAAGCATGCCTTCCAGTATAAGAAATTATCATAATGTTGCCCACATATAGAATTAAAGGATATCATACTCAAATAACAGGGTCGAGGCTCCTAACTAGCATACAAAGATATCATGTAACGATTTGCAGTGAAAGGAATGTTCCTAAATGAGTCAATAACATATATGCATGCTTAAACCGGTACAAGAATCCATGTACTCCGATACACAATCCATATATCACAACTCGATACAAAATCCATATACCAACCATGCTCACAGGGTCCAAAGTAACATTGATAATCATCTGACTTCGGAGGGACGGATCCAAATCCAAGCACAAAGAGGATCATAATAGCATCACTTATAAATCAATACCCGACCATCTTGTCCTATGTGCCAAATTGTAGCTCATCTGTACGCTTTACGTCTCGTACCAAAATTCTCCGTCCAAATCAAATATCCTTATTCAAAATGCATTCTATGCTCAAGAATTACATATAAAAGGTGCACAAGGTCTTAATAGAAATCATATGAATATGTGCTCATGAAATCTATATGTGACTACAGACAATTTAAGTAATTCAACATATCAAGGATAAGTTCTCATGCCGTCGCAATTAATTATATATATAGGCATAATTTCTAACATGAGTATGAGAGGAAACGTAATCACATAAGTCAAATAAATCATGAATCAAATGAGCATATAGTCAAAATAAGACATACAATAGTCCAATTATACCCGGTCATGATATAAACTCGGTAGGTGTATATACGCTCGCCATCACGCATATACACCACCTCCAATACCTTAAACACATAAAAATCAAGTCAAATACTTGGGGTTTCTATCTTAAGAAAATTAGCCAAGAGACATACCTCCACCCGGTAGCCTTTCACCTTCCAAAATAGCTGCACCTCTCAAATCAACTTTCGAACGAGTCGAATATAGCCAAATAAAATTCAATAACGTCAAACTAAGCCTTAGGAATTAGATCCAAATAATAAAGTTCGAATCTCTAATGGAATCTCCAAAAATCAACAAAATTCGATCTGGGCCCACACTGTCAAAACCCGAGTCAAGTGGTAGATCCTGAAAACTCATAAGCCCACGAGTTCAAATATATGAGTAAGTTCCAAACCGACTCCCAAATCCCCAATTTACACTCTCCAAAATTATAGTAAAAAACTCCCAAATTTCTCTTCCACATATCATAATCTATGTGTAAAAATCAATGGGGAAATAAGATGTAATATCAAAATCAAGCTAAAATCACTTACCCTCAAGGTGGTGATGAAATTCTCCTTAGAAATCGCCTCTAGTGGAGCTCCAAAACACAAAACAATGAAAAATGCTCAAACCCTTGAAATATACCTTCTGCCCAGCGACTTCTGCACTGCTTCTGCAGACCTTTCCTCGCTTCTGCGAGCTCACTTAAAATCTTGCCCCATCGCAGATGCGCCTTCGCTTCTGTGCACTTCCTCCACATATGCAGACTCCCAGCTCCCAGCCAAGCTCCGCTTCTATGATCACTTGTCCGCTTCTATAGACTCGCACATGTGCATCAAACTTTGCTCGTGTGAAACACTAGAACCAGAACTGCCATCCAACTTCAAAATAGTCCAGAACCCATCTGAAACACATTCGAGCTCTCCGGGACTCCGTCCAATCACACTAACAAGTCCTAATACATCACCCAAACCTATCCAAAGGTTCAAAACACCATAATTAACATCAACCACGAATTGACAATCAAAACACAAGGTGAACCTCTCTTAAGTTTAATGATTTCCAAACTTCAAATCAAGAGTACGATTTAAGCCTAACCAATTCGGAATGAACCCAAACTTTGCACACTAATTTCAAATGATAAAACAGGCCTATTCCAATTTCCAGAACAATAATCTGAACCCAATAGCCTCGAAGTCAACTCCCGATCAAACTTATGAACTTTTCAAACCTTTAAATATCTAATATTTCACAATTAGAGCCAAATAAACCTAGGAACCTCCAAATCCAAATCCGTACATACGCCTATGTCCAAAATTACCATACAAACCTATTGAAACCGTCCAAGCACAAATCTGAGGTCGTTATACAAAATTCAAACCTTAGTCAACTCTTACAACTTAAGCTTTTAAAATGAGACTAAGTATCTCAATTCACCCAAAGCCTTCCTGAAACCAATCCCAACCATCCTCACAAATCACCAAACATCAAATACACATACGTGAAATATAAAATAGGGGAATGGGGCTAAACTACACAAAACAATCGTCAGAATAGTTACAAATGAAAACTATACACATAATTTATTTATAAAATTTAGGATGATACAAAGTATATTGACTAATCTTAAATAGTGACGAGATTTTAACTCAAAAGATACTCACTTAATATAGCAGTTCATAAGCATATAAGATAATAGAGCAATAAACAGAAAATAGCCAAAGGACAAGAGATATCAACAATAAGGTACACATAAAGGAAATAAGATAACAATATGCCTTTCCAAATAACCAGGTCAAAGACATATACAAATACACCAAATTCGCATACAAAGAAGATATGCACCAGTAGCACTAACTCAAATACTTTAAAATGAATGTGGAGAGTCTTTACATGAATAAGGCCAAATTCCATCAATTCTATTCCAATTATATGAATGCTTTTGCATGAGCCTAGTGCTATGATATGAAGGAGACTCTTTTTTTTACATCAATCTGATATCTTCCAAGTGTCTAACAGTTTGTTAATAAGTAACATGCATAAGTAAGAAAATATCTGAAAGCATATGGAGAAATGTGCATGTAGGTTGCATGTATGAGTGCATACTATACATATCACATGTCAACAACTCAATTCAATAAATTACAATATTGTTACGGCGAGTAACCTTATCCGGTCATAATATTATTACATGTAACCTGATCCTATGGCCATATTGTGCGGCGTGTGCCCGATCCAATTATAATATTGTGTAGCGCACACCCGCCAACACTATTGCAGCGTGTGACCCGATAACATTGTATCAATCAGCACGAAAATAGTATTACCAAACGAAGAAACAACCAACATAGCAGTAACAAACAAGGTAGAAGTCATAGATGTAACACTAACAATCAAGATAGATGACATATATGTAACAGTAACAAACAAGATAGATGGCATGCATGTAACAGTGACAAACAAGATACGGGACATAGATGTTATAGCAACAACCAAGGTAGAAGACATAGATATAACAGTAGCAAACACGGTAAAAAAAACATACATGTAATAGTAGTAAACATGGTAGAAGATACAGATATAATAGTAGCAAACATGGTAGAAGACATAGATGTGACAGTAGCAAAAATGGTAGAATGCATGCAAGCAACAATAATAAATAAGGAAGGATCCACATATATGAAACAGTCACAAACAAGATAAGGTACATAGATATAATGGTAACAACAAAGTATAATGCATGTATGTGGATGATTAACGAATAAACATAACATAAAATCCATCTCCCATTCTCAATGCATGGAATCACCCATCGTACCAATATCATACCAAGTCGCACGGAAACACCAATAGTGCCAATATCATATCAAATCGCACGAAAATAATCATCGTGCAATATACCACAACAAAGCCTAAAAATGGTCTTTAACATGAATCAGAAAGCTCAAGTAGCACAAGAATAATAGGTATAGATATGTGTTCGTGATATAATGCATGAGTACGATCAAATCAAGCATATCAAGAGTGTCACGATTAGTCTATGATGCTCATTTAAGATGTCATACATTTAAACATGATTTCTTGAATGGATAATCATACTAATATATTCGTAAAAGTAAATAAAATATAAGTCAAGAAGATCACAAAGTTCAATAAAGTATAAAGAAGCATATAATCTACCTCGAGCACGCATAACCCTGGCACATGCATATATGCTTGTCAACTTGCATAAGCATCACCCCATATGTAGCAAACAGTATCGTTTATCAAAAAAAATTCCCTCAAACCAAAGTTAGGCAAGACACTTACCTTATTTAAGACCAAGTTCAACAATCCAATACTACTTTCCTTAGAAATACTCTTCAAAATGATCAAAACTTAGTCAAATACCATCCAAGAAAATCAAATAGTGCTAAAGAAAACATCTTTAATCAATAAAGGTTCGATCTTTGATGCAATTCCAAAAGTCAATAAAAGTCAAACCAAGCCCACATGGTCTAAATCTGAAATCTAGATCAAATTCCAATGACCATTCTTCCTCGAATCCAAATATATAATTAGTTTCAAGATCCAACCTTAAATTAAGGTCCAAATCTCAAAAATTAGTCCTCTTAAGTTCAAACTCAAAACCCAATTTCTATGCTTTGAAATCCTAGATTTAGGGGTAAAAGTCTATGAGAAATCATGGTATATTATCAAAAGTAAGTTAATAATACTAACCTTAAAAGTTTGGAAGAAAATCCTCTCAAAAATTGCCTCCTTACGAAGTCTATGTCTCAAAATGAAAAAGAGCAAACCAATACGGAAACCATTCTTAACCCAGCTGCAGATGTCGCAAATGTAAACAAATCATCGCAAATGCCACCAAGTAATATATGCAAACTCCAAACGTAAATGCAACTCTAACTTCACAATTGCGACCCTTAGCATCGCAATTGCGACACTGAGTCTCCCCTCCTCGCAAATGCGAGGTTACATTCGCAAATGCGAACCTCGCATTTACTAACTGATCATCGCAAATGCAATAACTGCAGCACCAACAATGGACAATTCCTTCGAAATTGTTCGAAACCATCCTGAAACTTACCAGAGCCTTCGGGACCCCATCTAGTTATCCGAATAAGTATATATACCTAACACGAACTTGCTCGAAGACTCAAAACACTAAAAATAGCTTCAAAACAAGGAATCAAGCATCAAACCAAGAATTACAAAAGTTCTAAAGTTCAAAATTCTAACTTTCGATTAGAAGCGTCGAAATGACCTCGGATCATTCGAGACCCGAACCAAACATACGTACAAGTTTCAAATCAGAATATGAAGCTAATAGGATCGTCAAATTATCAATTCGGGGTCATTTACTCAAAAGTCAAATATTGACCAACTTCAACAACTTAAAATTTTTCTCTCCCAAAACTCTCCTGAACCTCTAGGAAATCAAAACCAACCACACACACATGTCATAAAATATCAAATGAACCTACTTAAAGTCTCGAATCACAAAACAGAGCGCTAGAACTAAAAATGACTAATTGAATCGCTATAGTGCTAGAGAAAGGCAGATACATGAAGGAATAGCCAAGGTTACTCACAAACTAACCAGAGTCCTACTATATGACTCATAACTCAAACTTTATGACTTATAACTCAAACCATTTCAATGCGATTGACGATAGGTGCATTAATCTAAGGTTTGATAACTAGTCAACTTATCTTTTTCGCTGGCGGCTTATAATTTCAGCTTCATGCCCCTTTACTTTTTAATTATTTTTATTTTCCCCCTTTTTGGAGTTTTCTTATCACATGTTTTTTTCTCCTCCAAATTATGAATGTGATAGGGTTTCTGTAAGTGTTTACCTAAATTTCGGATAACAATTGAATTTATACGTGGTTTTAAGGATATGTGGCCTAATTTGATACAAATGATGAATAATATAGCGAAAATTAAAGTTAAAGGATAAATAGAGAAGAAAATAAAACCAAATAAGTTAGATACTCTTGACCGTTGAATAATCCTTCTTGAGCAGAAACGGCCTATAATAAGAATTGGAACAATAAAGTGATTTAAGAGAGTAATAAACTGTTTCTTTCTTTCTATTGATGATTCGTGTAAAAATGTGATGATACTATAAATGGTTCCATTCTCCCTTTATATAGTGGGGATACCATACATTTGGTAAATCATTATACAAGGTAAGAATCTCTATATAAGGTAAAATATCTCTTGATTTACTAATTAAACGATTCAATTGATCAGTGCCGAGATTCCCGCCGTGATGCCTATCCCATCACGGATTTTTCGGTCCTCCGTCATTTAAGTTTAACGATCTACCCTTGGACATTTTCGGAGTCAAGCTCGATGGGCTCAGTATTTTCGAGGTTGGACATTCTGGCTTCGCATTCTTGTTCGATGACGTTCAGGCTCGAACTTCAATCCTACACACTTCAAGCCCGATTTATCGAGCAATAGTTGAACTCGATGCTAACCGTATAGGGTCGATCCCGCAGAAGACATTCTTGGGCTCGGTAACTTAGAGGTACCGAGGAAAAGTTCATCCACTGATACAAGCGGGATTTCCTTCGGTCCGAAGTTGGTCGATCGATTTCCTGCGCTGAGTGCTTACCCTGATCGAAAACGGACCATATCTTTCACCATTCCCGAAGATGCTAGGGTTCTTTCCGCCCCTGTCGGGGTGGCCACTTATCTTTGGTGTTTGGTGACCGAGGAAGATCAGGCCAAAATGAATGAAGTGGATGCGTCCTGCCTGTTCAATGAAGCTCAACAGGCGTTGAATCGGGTAATTTCTAATAAGCCCTATCCGATGTTATTTGTCTTGTACTTTCAAGTTTTAACCAATTGTAACATCCTCCTTTATGCTTGCAAGCCTCGGTACTTCCTCACGAAGCCTTCCTCCGATATCGGGAAGAGTTAGGACGCTATGAACGGCTCAAAGGGGAGATGATGAATCTTCGTGCCAAACTGGATCTTGAGCGGAAGGATAATGTTGGCATGATTGAGCAAATAGAGCAAAAACTCAAACAGACTAATCAACCTCGATCTGAGATAAGCACGGCTAGAGCTGAGGCCGATGAGTGGAGGAGCAGGATGGATCGGCTGGCCTCGAAAAAAGAGACCTTTCAGGAACAGTTAGCTTCAGCAGAAGCTCAGCTTGGAGAGGCAAAGGAGAAAATCGAGGTTCTAACCAGGAATACTGATGAACTCCAATCTCGGGTCAGCGTGGTTATCTCAGATCGAGATGTTATGGCTAACGAGCTAAAAATGGCCAAGTCGGAAGTTGCCGTGGTCAAAGCCAAGGCCGATGAGCTAGTGGCCTAATATAAGGCCGATGCTGAAGCCGCTTAAGATCAATCAAGGAATATGGTTGATCATATGAAGTGGAAATCTTGCCGACTCCTCCTCGAAGAGATTCATGCTCGAGGCTTTGATTTATCGGTGGAGATTGAAGATGCCAAGATAGCCGAGACCGAAACCAGAAAATTAGCCTTCCCGGAGGAGGATGATTCCGAGGATTCAGGCGGATCCGAAGAATGAGGCGCCCATTTCCTTTCTTTTCCTATTTTTGAAACTGTGTATCGAGGTGCTCGAATTTGTAGGAAGGATTTCCAATGTATATATATACAAAGCTTTTTTTCTTTTTTGTTTTTTCTTTTTTTTGCAACTTTTGAATTGTCTTAGCTTTCAAGCATAACTAACTTGGTCTGACTTTAACCTTTAGAGTTAGGGGTTTGCCTTAATATGTCTTACTCCCCCTCGAGTTCCGTTAACTCAAAACAGCCTTAGCCCTTTAAGATTCGGGGTTTGCCTTAGTAAGTCTTACTTCCCCTCGAGTTGCCTTAGCCTTTTAAGTTTCGGGGTTTGCCTTAGTAGGTCTTACTTCCCCTAGAGTTCTGTTAACTCGAAACGGCCTTAACCTTTTAAAGTTCGGGGTTTGCCTTAGTAGGTCTTATCCCCCCTCAAATTTTGTTAACTCGAAATGGCCTTAGCCTTTAAAGTTTGGGTTTGCCTTATTAGGTCTTATCCCCCCTCGAGTTTTGTTAACTCGAAAGGGCCTTAGCCTTTAAGGTTCGGGGCTTGCCTTATTAGGTCTTATCCTCCCTCGAGTTTTGTTAACTCGAAACGGCCTTAGCCTTTAAACTTTGGGGTTTGCCTTATTAGGTGTTATCCCCCCTCGAATAGGTTCATTTTTCGGACAAGCCCCCGAGTAAGGGAATGGTTGTTCAAACAGAATTTAAAGTGGCCCTTGGGCTCGTTTGATCAGAGGCAGGATGTTTGTACATAAGATATTTTTCTTTATTCTCGCTCATGTATGTATACAATTTGTGTTAGGTTTCGATCAATCTATTTGGGCACGTTTCATTCGACCGTTCGACCCTTACATTGAATCCTAACGATCTTTGACCCTTCGATCCTAGAAATATCTTCCCAAGCTAAAGTGGCCCCCAGTATTCGGGGTCGATTGATGATTGGCTTCGAATACTGTCGTCATGGATTTGTTATCGGCCTTCGAATCTAAGTTAGCACGATTTACTAGTTGCCTCATTAAAAATCTTGCCGTAAAATCCATCTTGGGACAAAACCAGTTCAAGGGAAAAAGAGTGCAACGCGTGCTTTCAGACCTAATATCTCGTATTCCCCGATTCAGGGTACCTCGTTTGATACCTGCAAATGTTAGTTCGATGATGCAAATAAAATAAAAAACAGGATCGTACCTTAGCAGTAGTATCGTTTCAAGTTACTTATGTTCCAGTTATTTGGTAGTTGTTTACCATCCATGGTTCCGAGCTTGTAGGATCCCTTTCCGGTGATTTTAATGATACAGTAAGGTCCTTCCCAGTTTGGTCCCAGCTTCCCTTCGTTCGGGTTCCGCGTGCTTGGTGTAACCTTCCTAAGTACTAAGTTCCCAACATTGAAATATCAAAGTTTGGTCCTTCTGTTGTAATACCTTTCGATCCTTTGTTTTTGAGCAGCCAGTCAAACGAGGGCAGCTTCACGTCTTTCATCCAACAGTTCCAAGATCGTATTCATAGCTTTGTACTTCGATTCCTCTGTCGCATACTGGTACCTGATACTTGACTCCCCGACTTCGACCGGTATCAAAGCTTCGGCACCATAAACCAGGGAAAAGGGGTGGTTCCAGTGCTGGATTTCTCGGTTGTACAATATGCCCATAGGACTTCGGGTAATATTTCCTTCCATCTCCCTTTTGCATCGATTAATCCCTTTTTGAGATTTTGAAGTATTGTTTTGTTGGTAGATTTAGCTTGTCCGCTCCCACTGGGGTGGTAGGGCATTGATAGGATTCTTTTGATCTTGTTATCTTTGAGGAATTTTGTCACTTTGCTACCGATGAATTGCTTCCCGTTGTCGCATACGATCTCGACTGGCATCCCAAATCGACATATGATGTGATCCCAAATGAATTTGATCACTCTTTTTCCCTAACCTTCTCATATGCCTACGCTTCCACCCATTTAGAAAAATAATTAGTCAGAAAGAGTATAAATTGAGCCTTACCTGGTGTGTAGGGAAGAGGGCCAACGATGTCCATTCCCCATTTCATGAACGGCCACGGTGATAGGACTAAGTGGAGTGTCTCCCCGGGTTGATGGATCATCGGGGCGTGCCTTTGGCATTCGTTACATTTTCGAACGAACTCCTTTGCGTCCTTTTCCATGTCGATCCAATAGTAACCCGCCCTGATTATTTTTCGAATTAGTGACTCGGCACCGGTATGGTTCCCGCAAGTACCTTCGTGGACTTCCCTTAAAATGTATTCAGTGTCGCCCAGTCCCAGACATATCGCGAGTGGGCCGTCAAATGTTCTTCTGAATAAGGTTCCGTCATCGGACAAGCTAAATTGGGCCACCTTCGTACGCAAGGCCCTCGACTCTTTTTTATCCGAGGGGAGTTTTCCGAAACTGAGATATTCTATGCACTTCTTCCTCCAATCCCAAGTTAGACTCGTCGAATTGATTTCAGCATGGCCTTCTTCCACTACCGACATTATGAGCTGTACAACCTTTCCAGAATCAATCTTGTCATCTTCGATTGATGATCCCAAGCTGGCGAGGGCGTCGGCCTCACTGTTTTGATCTCGAGGTATATGTTTTAAGGTCTATTCCTTGAACTGATGCAGCGTCACTTGCAGTTTGTCTAAGTATCTTTGCATTCGTCCCTCTCTGACCTCGAACTTTTCGTTGACTTGATTTACAATAAGAAGGGAGTCGCACTTGGCTTCGATCACTTCCGCACCCAGGCTTGTGTCTAGTTCTAATCCCGCAATCATGGCGTCATACTCTACCTCATTGTTAGTTAGTTTCACAGTCTTAATAGATTGTCGAATTGTGTTACCAGTTGGTGGCCTCAACACGATGCGAAGTCTGGATCCCTTCGCGTTCGAAGCACCATCTGTAAAAAGGGTCCATATTCTTGAAGGAGTTCCTGACCCAGCTAACAACTCTCTTTCGACCTCGGGTATTAGGGACGATGTAAAATCGGTCACAAAGTCTGCCAACACCTGAGATTTGATGGCGGTTCGAGGTCGATATTCAATGTCGTACCCCCTTATTTCTATGGCGACCGAAGAGCTCGGGCTTGTGCATCACGTTTCTCAATGGGTAAGTTGTTACAACGCATATGGGGTGACATTGGAAATACGATTTTAGTTTCCTAGAAGCTCTTAGCAAAGTGAGCACCAATTTTTCCAAGTGAGGATACCTAGTTTCGGCTTCGCCTAGGGTTCTGCTGACATAATGAATCGAAAATTGTGTACTTTGTTCTTCTCGGACTAGGACTCCGCTTACCGCTATCTCTGAGACTGCCAGGTAAAGGTGCAGTTGAGGTGTATGAAGCAGCGGCGGGCTCAATAAATATCTTTTGAGCTCTTTTAAAGCAAGTTGGCATTCCGGAGTCCACGAAAAGTTATTCTTCTTTTTCAATAGAGCGAAGAACCGGTGGCTTTTATCGAACGACCTCGAAATAAATCGCCCTAAAGCAGCTATCCGCCCGATCAGCTTTTGTACGGCTTTCATGTTATCCACGACTGTGATGTCCTCTATAGCCTTTATTTTTTCGGGATTGATCTCGATTCCACAATTCGAGACCATGAATCCGAGGAATTTACCTAAACCCACACCAAATGCGCACTTTTCCGGGTTCAACTTCATGTTGTACTGCTTCAACACATTGAATGTTTCCTGCAAATGGTTTAAATGGTCCTCTGCTCGCAGGGACTTAACTAACATGTCGTCAATATAAACCTCCATTGTCTTTCCTAGTTGTTTTTCGAACATTCGGTTTATTAAGCGTTGGTATGTGGCTCCTACATTTTTTAACCCACATGGCATTACATTATAACAGTATGTACCATATTTAGTGATAAAGGAAGTTTTTTTCTGATCACCTGGGTCCATCCGTATTTGGTTGTAGCCGGAGTATGCATCGAGAAAACTAAGGATCTCATGGCCAGCGGTAGCATCGATCATGCGATCGATGTTGGGTAAGGAAAAGAGTCTTTTGGACATGCTTTATTCAAGTCTTTATAATCTACACACATTCTTAATTTATTCCCTTTTCTAGGGACTACTACTACGTTTTCCAACCATTCCGGGTATTTAACCTCCCGAATAGATCCTATCTTTAGAAATTTGGTTACCTCATCCTTGATGAACACATGTTTGGTTTCGAACTGAGGCCTCCTTTTTTGTTTGACTGGATGGAACTTCGGATCCAGACTCAGCTTGTGAGTGGTTATCTCCGACGGTATACCTGTTATATCGAGGTGGTACCAAGCGAAACGGTCTTCGTTAGTTATAAGGAATTGGATAAGTTTTGTCCTGAACTCGGAGCTTAACCCTAAGCCCAGGTATACCTTTTGTTCGGACAGGTCTTCTCGCAGTGTGACTTGTTCCAGTTCCTCGACAGTCGATTTGCTGGCATCGGAATCATCGGGGGTGATGAAAGACCGAAGAACTCCGTAATCATCATCCTCGACATCTACTTGTTTATCCACCTTTGCCGAAGATGATATCTGTGGTTGCTATTTTGTCTTGTTCTCAATCCTTTGGTTAGGAACCGTTGGTGTTGGTGTCATTTCTTCCACCACGAATATCTCTTTCGCAGCTGATTACTCCTCGTAAATCATTTTCACTCCATCGGGCGTTGTAAACTTCAGCACCTGGTGTAATGTCAAAGGTACAGCCCTCATATCATAGATCCATGGCCTTCCGAATAGAGCATTGTACCTCATGTCCCCTCCAATCACACAGAATTTTGTTTCTCGAACGGTTCCAGCAGTATTTATCGGCAACGTTATTTCGCCCTTGGTGGTTTCATATGCCATATTGAACCCGTTCAGTACTCGGACCGTAGGAACGATATGGTCCGTCAGGCCGAGCTGCTTCACGACCCATGATTGGATTATATTGGCCGAGCTACCTAGATCAATTAACACACGTTTTACTCTAACTTTGTGTATGAGTACAGATATTACCAGTGCGTCATTGTGGGGTTGTGCAATTCCTTCCGCATCCTCCTGGCTAAAATATAAAGTCCCCTCCGTTGAGTAATTCTGAGTGCGCTTTTCCCTAGTGATGGATATTGTGGTGCATTTCAGCATCGGAACTTGAGGGGTATCCACTCCAACGATAATCATGTTGATCGTATGTTGAGGTTCTTCCTGTGTTGTCTGTTTATTCCTATTTCCGAAGTGATTTTTTGCTCGGTCGCTCAAGAATTCTCGAAGGTGTCCATTGTCGAGTAACCGGGCTACTTCTTCTCTCAATTGTCAGTTGTCTTCTGTTTTATGACCGTGAGTGCCGTGATATTTGCATATCTTATTAGGATCCCTTTGGGTTGGATCGGATTGCAATGGCCGAGGCCATTTAGTATCTTTGATGCGACCGATGGCAGATACGATGGAGGCAGCATCAACATTAAAATTATACTCCGATAATCGAGGTGCTTCTTTATGCCCGATGGGCCTTTCAAAATTGCTTTTTGTCATGAGCCCTCGGTTGTTCTGACCTCGATCGTTTCTCCTTTTATGTCTTGGGGACTGAAGCCTGGATACGTCGATTTTTCTATCCTCGTGATACGGTCGATGTCGCTCTCGATTCGATCTTGGTTCGCGATAAGTTTCCCTTCGGATTTTGTCGTAAGTTCTAATAGGGTAAATGGATCCCGAAGGGGATCCGAGCTAATCATCTTCGACTCTGATCTTTGATTGGTATCGGTTATGTACATCAGCCCATGTGACAACAGGGTATTCTATTAAGTTTTGTTTAAGTTGCTGCGAAGCCGTTGAGCTTCGAACATTGAGCCCTTGAGTGAAAGCTTGAACAGCCCAATCGTCTGTGAACAGTGGTAGATCCATCCGTTCCATTTGGAACCGAGACACGAACTCTCTGAGCATCTCCTTATTCTTCTGCCTGACTTTGAAAAGGTCCGATTTTCGCGTTTCGACCTTGATGGCGCCTGCGTGTGCTTATACAAAAGAATCTGCAAGCATAGCAAACGAGTCAATAGAATTAGGGGGTAAGTTGTGATACCATGTCATGGCTCCTTTCAACAAGGTTTCCCCAAATTTCTTTAACAAAACGGGTTCGATCTCGTCGTCCTCCAGGTCGTTCTCTTTGATAGCGCATGTATATGCGGTTACATGCTCGTTTAGGTCGGTCGTTCCGTTGTATTTGGGGATTTCTGGCATACGGTATTTCTTGGGTATCGATTTCGGAGCCGCGCTCGGTGGAAAAGGTTTTTGTACGAACTTTTTGGAATCTAGGCCTTTTAATATCGGGGGTGCTCCTAAGATTTGATCCACCCTGGAGTTGTAAGTTTCCACCTTCTTGTTATTTGCCTCGATTTTTTTCTCCCCATATTCTATTCGTTTAGTTAGTTCTTCGAGCATATTCATAATTCCGGGGTTTGCCCCCGATTCACCCTCATTCAACCCTCTTGCAACCGGTCTATCTTTATGGGTAATTTCCCGGGAAGGGCCAGGTTCGATCCTGTTCGAGATTTGGCTTCGGTTTTGTAACTCAGCTATGGCGGCCTGTTGGGCTTGCAACATTTCGAAGATCATCCGGAGACTGATCCCGTTCCCTTCTTCATTTTGGGAATGTTGCGTCATCGATCGAGTTCCCCTATGAATGCTATTTATGGGACCGGTGAGCTGATCTACATCAACTGCCACTTGTGAATTGGAATCGATTGGAATTCCGTCACCGGACGCTATGTTATTATTTTCGCCTTGATGATCGAACTCGTTATCAACGTGCAGAGGTGTCGACCGAGAGTTTGACATTTTCGTATTGTACCTAAAATCAAAGACACTTCAAAGAGCAAGCGTAAAATAATGTGTGTGACAAGAAATTGTATCAAGTATCCACTATTATCCTCAGCCCCACGGTGAGCGCCAAACTGTTTACTCTAAATTTCGGATAACAATTGTATTTATACGTGATTTTAAGAATATGTGGCCTAATTTGATACAAATGATGAATAATATAGAGAAAATTGACATTAAAAGATAAATAGAAAAGAAAAGCAAACCAACTAAGTTAGATACTCTTGACCGTTGAATAATCCTTCTTGAGCAGAAACGGACTTTAATAAGAATTGGAAGAATAAAGTGATTTAAGAGAGTAATAAACTATTTCTTTCTTTCTATTGATGATTCGTGTAAAAATGTGATGATGCTGTAAACAGTTCCATTCTCCCTTTATATAGTGGGGAGACCATATATTTGGTAAATTGTCATACAAGGTACGAATCTCTATATAAGGTAAAATATCTCCTGATTTGCTAATTAAACGATTCAATTGATCAGTGCCGAGATTCCCGCCGTGATGCCTATCCCATCATGGATTTTTCGGTCCTCCGTCATTTAAGTTTAACGATCAACCTTTAGACATTTTCGGAGTCAAGCTCGATGGGCTCGGTATTTTTCAGATTGGACATTCTGGCTTCGTATTCCAGTTCGATGACGTTCAGGCTCGAACTTCGATCATACGCACTTCGAGCCCGATATATCGAGCAATAGTTAAACTCGATGCAAACCGTATAGGATCAATTCCGATTTTGACTACATATAGGTGGGTCTGACTTTGACCGCATACTGTAAGTATGGTGGAAGTCAAAGTCGGAGTTTGACGGTGTTTTGGTAAAAAGGATAAGGAAAATACGTGTCTGCTACTTTTCTTTGTTGTTAGAGTTTTTAGGTCTTACGAGCTCGCTCTAGTTTGTACAGTTACCATGGATTCCGTCTGACTTTATACATGAGGATTTTACACCTCCTTGCCGTGAGAAAACAAATAATCTTTACATTAATATTTTTAAAAACTTCAAAAAATTATTTATAAACGCCTAAGGTTTACATTAAATCAAACAATATAAATTTAACTTCTACTAACAACTCTAATGGTAATTCTATAAGTGCACCTAATAACATCTGTTTGGTTCTTCTAATAGTCATATAGCAGGGCCACCAATGGCACTTTCTCTTGTATGGATGCATAATGTATAAATAAGCTTCGGGTTAACCAAAAGAAGAAATTTTAAGCAGTTACAAGTTAAATTGAAATAAATATTGTAGCACTTAATCATGTCTCTAAGAGGTAGAAAATTTATGTAAGTGACAAAATGTCTTATATTCATTGGTTGGGAGTAAATATCATGTGCTGATTGATTTTTTTCGAGAAAACAGTTTTGCAATTTAAGCAAAACTATGGCTTAGAGATCTTGTGAATCTCGAAATTCTAAATTTTTTTTTATGTTACTCACATTAGATTCGTTTTTTTTTTTCGTACGTTAAGATGTTATTCAAGTAGTATTGTATTTACTTGAGATAAGGAAAGTAAGATGAATTTGATATGAAATGTTATGTATGTAGGTTCAATTCAAAGAGCTGACGATCTTGCGATCTAAAATATCAAATAGAAAATCAATCTTTATGGGCTAACTTTAAGCTAGTCTAAGAAAAGTTAAATGAAGAAAATGGAGAGGACATATGATATAAGAATATTACAAGAGCAAAATCACATGTTGTGGGCACAGGAGCCATGGTCCCATTTATTAGGCAACTTTTCTGCAAATATTGTCCCTTGTTCAAGATAAGGACAATTTGCCATGTTCCTGCCAATAAATAGCACTATAGCATAATTATTTCTTTCAAAACATTATCAACTACTCAGGATCCCATCAAAATCTTTTGCTCATAAGATATGGACCAAAGAAGACCTGATTTGAAGTACTTGAAATTATGATTTTTCGAGTACTAGACCAAAAACAATAGTATGAGTATAAAGGACTTTGGAGTGTTCTTTGTGTACTGGGTCGAATACAACTGAACAAGGCCGGGTCGAATACAACTGAACAAGGCCGGGTCGGAAATCACTAGGTCGAAATGCATGGACCGAAATCATGAAGTATAATTCGAGAACCGAATCCGGTTCGGTTGATCAGAAAGAGGTCGAACAGCCAAGGTTCGATCCTAACCCATCACATTCCACCTCCGGACGAGTCGAATATCCTCGTATTTCCTCGATAGTCATGCCATTATTTAGAAATATTAAATATACTGAATCTCGTAATAATTGGTTTTACCTTTGTAATTCGCATGTCACTTTTATTGTAAGACTTTACACTTATCCATGTATCTTTTACATTTATCTATGTAACCTTTGCACTTACCCATGTAACATTAAATGCGGAAACTCTTCAGCTAACCCAGGCGGGAAAAAGAGTTTATAAGGATGAAATGCATCCTATGTACAGACACTTTTTGGATAATCTGAAAAATAAAATTCTTTGCAAGCTACCTCATTATCTTTCTTCTTCAGAATCTCTTATCAATTTATAATTTGATCATTCCATTGTTGTTTCAATTATAAACACGTGAATTTCGCCTTCACCTGATAGTGAAATAATTTACGGATCCTTAGTCTCACTATAAATTCAATTGTTACCCAAGTTCAAGGGTAAAACACTTTGCATTTTGCATTACGTTAATTTTCTTTTGTGATTTGCATTATATTTCTTCACTTTTTAAAAATCTACACGCATCTTTTATTTTTTATTTTGTAAAATCATGAGTTATTTGAGCTAAACCTTCATTATACGACGGTCAACGAATTGAGTTTTGCTTTTTTTCCTTTGATTTTAAAAATCTACTCTCTAGATTATGTAAGAGTACGCATATTGACTATACGGTTAAGTCATGCATGTTTCCTTCTAGAAGTTTTAGAGCTTATCTATACTCTAAGACTCATATGACTATCTATAGTTAAGTCATCATTCATTAGGAAATGAAGTTGTAGTACTTATTTTTATATTCTAGGAAAAGCAAATGTACGGAACTTCTTGGAATTATAGCTAAAAATACTTAAACATGGGTCTTTTTCTTTTAAAAAAAAAAGTTCCATTGCATAAGGGATCGGGAAGTAAAAGAGAAAATGGGGAACGGAAATCGAACTTACACCTATTATTGAGAAGGCCGCTTCCACAAATATCACTATATATAATTTTTAATGGCGAGATAACTCTCTAGAAGACGAAATTCTTTAGGATAAATTCACATATAGTAATATAATTTTTTTTTTTTTCAAAGTCATATAATTATATTTTCTCTCACAACAATTATAAAATATTTACTAGTTCATACAAATATCATCGTGATCGAAAGACACAATTTTTCGGTAGTATATCACTTTATTTATTTTTTATTTTTAGTATAACAAATAATAGTCAAGTAAAATAAGAATGACCGAACCCAATTCGATCAGACCCGATCCATTATCCATATACATAAATTAAAATAATACTAAAAGTGAATGATTCTTTCAAAATACACGATATTTCTATCTTTTATTTTCTTTCAAGATTTTAATTCAAATTGATAGCATTATTGTTTCAAGGGCTCTCTGATATCCATACCTTTTATCCTTTTTTTTTTGGGTCAGAATCTCATACAAAATACTCCAAAGCAAGAAAGAAATATTACTTGAAAAAGCCATACAATACAAATATTAACCACATGTCAAAATTCTGCTTGCTGAGCAATACCACTAGACAAAATATTGCTTACTAGGCAACAACACTAAACAAAAAATAAAAAATAAAAAAGCAAGCAATACCCTGCTCGAGAGCTCAGAGAAGAAATAAAATTTATGTCTATTTTGAAAAAAAAAAATACAATGTATTTTGAAGGAAGGAGTCATTTTTTGTATTATTTTAATTTATGTATATGGGTATTAAATCGCGTCAGATCGGGTTGGATCGAGTTAGGTTATTCTTATTTTAATTGGTTTATTATTTATAAGAATAAAAATAAGAAATAAAAAAATCGTGGAATATTACAAAAAATTGTATCTTCCTGTCAAACTAATATTTATGTAAATTAGTGAAAATTTTATGATGTTGTGTGATAAAATATAGTTATATTACTTTGATAAAAAAAAAAATCATAATTATATAATCATTCGTGAAATTTAACCAAATTTCATATGCCATCACCTCAGCTTATTTGTTGTTTCATGTTGCCTATCTTCTGGCATCGAATATTCAACCTTTTTGTTCTCTCTTTGTAAATTTTTAAAAAGGCCCTTTTGTTCTCTCCATATATTTCCTCTTTTCTGTGAAACTGCCACTTCGAATCACATACATATTAAACTGTTGTATAGAAGTTCTGCCACGTGTAAAAAGGCCAATTTCTTCAGATTATACTTCACAGTTTTGAAAAGTTCAAAACAAAAATTATAGCAAAAAGTTATAACATTATCAACTTTTTTCTTCCTTTAATATCTCGGTTAGAACAAATTTTGGGCCCTAAGTTTGCCTATAATTGGGAAAGTTCATCTCTTTATGAATCACAAATTATGATCTTGTCACAATCGATATAGTCTAGTGTATTTGATTATAAATAACATTGATAAAGACTCGAGTAACCCTATAACGGATGATGGTATAGGCTCACCAACTTTTTTACTTTCCAGATAAGTTCCAAAATTGTGTGATTGGTTAACCATAAACGTCTAAATGGTGGATTATTATTGGACAAAGATATGTTCTAGAAATGGTTAAAGGGTGATGAACTAGATTTGAATTGTACACCTACTATCAATAAATATTCCCAAAGTTTGTGTTAGTGTGTTAGTACTAGTGTTATTGGTGATGTTGTTGATTGGATAAGGGGTCATTTTATTACTTTAGTATATTATATTAAATTATATCCACTTGTTTTGATAAAAAAGGGGATATAATTAAATAGTATTCTAAAGTACATAATTATATCCGCTTATTTAAATGTGGATAAAATGGTAGGTATGGATAGTTATGACAAGGCTGCATGATTGAATAGTTTTAAAAAGGTTTTACTTGTGTAGTGCCTTAATGGTGGTGATATGGTTGAAGATTCCTTGAGAAATCAGCCACTAAGAATGTGACATTGTTCCAACAAAGAGAGAATAAAGAAAAACATTAAAAGAGAAAGATAAGAAACTCATAATATAATACACCTGAGGATGAGTTGCAGATTTTGTTCTTGTAATTGCATCTTGTTGGTAATTCCAACTGTACCAAAATCTTCGCTCTTTTACTTTTTCTCCTCTTACTGTTCACTTGGAAAATGCACAAAACAAAAACAAAAACAAAAACAAAAAAAAAACTTTCCCTCATTTTGCTCATTTTCTAAAAATCATTTTCTATATGGAATTCACTAGTTGGACTAATTTAAATTTGTGTTATGTGAAATCCATCAAAGTTCCCTCTAGGCTCCAAGAATTTCTCCATTCCAAAAGTCCAAACAAAGACCACTAATTTGCACTATCCATCCTCCACATTCATTGATAGTCGACTGAGTCGTTTAACTAGAAAGTTAACGGAATCTTAATCTTTTAATCATCGTCCGTAATATTCAAATAGTTTTACTACTTTATTGTGGAGTGCGAGCATCACAATTCACAGCCTTTGCAGTGCTAACTAATGAATTTTTATATTCTTGTGCGAGAAAGCTATTAATAATGCTATTGCAGAACCAGATAAAGATTATTTTCTTAATTCTACCAACCACATATTCACACTATTTAAGGGCAAAATGTATTGAGAGTGGACAAAGGGTGTGAATCACATAAATGAAAATTTGAGCGGCCTTGGGCGTGAATGAGTGTATAATATATATTATTTATCCGTAAAACAGGATAGTTGAATATCTAGGGTGATTTATAGACAAGCGAATCGATTTGATCCCAAAAATGATAAGTGAATTAAATAAAATGCACGACTTAGCATTGAAATCGAGATAAAATAGCAGATGACTTGGTTCCGGGAGCAAGGCTTCCGAAAGCAGTAATAAGAATAACGTTCGACAAAAAATAAAGTATTATTTAGCTGAGAATAGATTTTAGCATAAGTTTGTCAGAATTTCGTGTGTTACAATGATTGTTAAAGCCACTATTTATAAGTATACCTAGGGAATAAGCTCCTAGGATCAAGCCCCTCTTAAATGACAATAATGGGGTCATTGATAAATATATAACGGTAGGCCATGAATGCCAAAATTCTCTACAACGGCTGTATTATTTAATGCTGAGGAATATTCTTCATTAAATGCCATCTGGTGACAAACATTCATTTGCTTCCGTTGACTGTGTTCCCTTCGGGATCTTCCCGGTGCCAACTGAAGTTGTTGTCCTCGGACCTGGTTTCTACTCACTTCATCTTCCATCTGTCTCCGGTTTTGATGTAATATTAAACGTGGAAATAAGAAAACAAAGGATAAAAGTAAGACGCTCTATGAATTATCAAGACAACAAGTAGGAACTAGTCTACTTACCTTCTTGATGAATTCAAAGAGTACCTACACTATACGAACGACCCTCAAGACAATGATTGTCTTGCAAATTGTTCGATCAAACAAGGAACGAGTTCAATTTTGAATCACACCAAAATTGGACAAGTTAAGTCACACGTTTTTGGAGAGCACAAAGGCTTGGCCGAAATTTGTATTCAATATAATGTCAAAGGTACCAAAAATAATGAAGTCTTTAGGCTTATATAGAATGAGCCTTGTCCTAAGCTAACTAGGATCAAACAATTAACAAAAAGGTCATAATTTGGCTAAGTTTAAAGAATAGTCACGCAAGACCAAACAAGTAAGAATTAATGTCTTCCCTAGCAATACAATAATACAACATAAACATAATTACATCTTCAACTTCTAATTTCGTCCATAGCCAAATTTGTGAATGTTTGAACGCTTGGCTCTTCTCCAACGCTAACCAACGCCTTTTCTTGTCTTATCCAATATTGATGGCATGAACGTAGCTTGATCAGGTTGACCTGCATCAGGTTTCACATGTCACGCTATCATACGATTATTTAATATAAATTGATTTTACCCTATACACAAATAGTCCCCCTGCTTTCCGGTGGCACATCTTTGTGTCCCCGGGAAATTGGTGAAGATTCCTTTCTTGGAGGGAAATTTTTTGAACCCTTCTGAAAAGTTTATGACACTTGATAAGACGCACGTCTACTCGCATTTAATACTCCGAATACGTGTTACTCTATGATTTAACAACATTTTTGCCGGTTCTCGAGGTAATCATGGCCACGATTTTAGTCACCTATTCCTTTACTTATACGTCTCATTCTTCTTCTTTTTACACCTAACAGTTCCATAAACTCTCTCAACTTCTTTGCATTCAAGTCTTTTCTTCTTTCATCTTTCCTTAATCCTCATCAGAAAACTCTTATCACCTTCTATTGATTATGGCTTCTTTCACTGATTTTTTCAAGAACTCTGGTCTTCTCTTTGGTGGGGGCCCGAAGAGGAGCAAAGACAAAGAGGTCGATGTTGATGTTGACCCTCCTACGGTGAGCATCATCATCCCCAAACATCTCAACACAGCCAAGGACTTCGAAGAGAAGCTCCCTTGTTCAAACTCTCGCACGTGGGCTTTTGGCAAATTCCCTTCTTCTAGTCGCCCTTCTAATATTCCTGATGTGAAGGAAAACTGTGATTGCCTCGACCTAAACATCATCGCTCCTAATCTGGTGGAGCGAGTAACCTTCACTAAGAAGGATTTCACGTACGTTTACACGTACCCCTTCACTTTGGGTGCGTTTTCTTTGAGCGGGGGACTTAACCCTGTGATTACGGAGCTGCTAGGTTTGTTTGGAACAGATGGGCCTTCGATGTGGCAAACGGTGGCCTTTCTGCGGCGACTGTGCCAGGAAACAAAAGAGGACCTCACCTTAGCTCATATGATGAACATTTTCTCCCCCAAGATTTTTCGTGTGAGAGTAATAAATTTCATCAAGCGTGGCCACCATGCTTTGCTCACCAGCATGGATGACGACAACAACCATGGGTGATGGAGCGATTTGTCGATATTACCACCAGGGATATCATCCCGGCCACAACTCCATCCTTTCCTGAGTCCTGGACTCGTTCTCGTAAGTTCAAAGTCTATCTCTTTCTTCTAAAAAAAGGCTATTTCATGTCATTGCTTACCCTTCTCCTTTCATTATTTCAGCAACTCGGTGGACACCTCCAAGGGTTGAAGGCTTGGATCGGTATGTTCAGAAGATTCTGGACATCACCACACCTGAAACCTACTGGTAGAAGAAATTGTCGCCCAAATATGGATTGAGGGCCAAGAACCATGGTAAACTGACTCGTAAAACTGACTATGCCTTCATTTCATCTTGGTACATAAGAAAACAAATTAACCTCACTTTTTTGTTGGATTCAGGTCTCCCTCAGGGTTCTGTTTTCATCCCTGAGGAGTACGTTTTGGTTGATCCCGCAGAGGCTGTAAGGTTGTTGAAAGAGGCTCTCACCCAAAAAGGTGTGATCGGATCTGCTTCCGGTGCAAGCGCTTCCTCTCGAAGTCCCCGACCTGAGAACAAGCAACCAAAAAGGCAGCATTTTTCCTCGGGCGAGGGCAAGAATAAAAAATCGAAGAAAGCCGCACCCGAGCCAGCCGCAGCCATTGTGGTTATTGATGATGATGGGAATCCAAGGATGAAGGGGCTTCCCTACCAAGAAAAAACGACCTTCATCAGCTCAATAGAATGTTCAGTCTGAAGAGCTTATAACCCCAACGGGGGACGATGCCCCTAGCACTCTTGGAGAATTTGACTTAGTGGAGAATGTCAATTCTCCCTTTCGGGTCCTAGTTGCTAATTCTGGTACTAAGAGGCCGAGTACTAGGCCTCTTCCACCTTTGTCTGGCCTCTACCGCAGCTACTTCTCAACCTACAACACCATCAGCTTCATCTCCTTCCACGCCGGCCATACCTTCATCATCAGCAACTGCTACATCTACCCCACCGACCATAAATGCCTGAGAGGAGGATGTCCCTCCTCCCCAGTCCCCAGACCATAGGAATTTGGGGTACAACTACTCGCCCCCTTCTGCAGATCCCAAGAGGAATAGGAGTGTCTCTCTCTTAGTGTCTGATGAATGCCATCTGTTGTCCCGGCCAGTGGAACTCATCAATTATCTGAAGTCGTTGGCTTCAGAAAAGGATAAGAAGAAAATACACTCTCTTTTGGGAGAGTGTTTGTTAAATAATGACATGCACAATGCGGCAGCAATACTAAACTTCCTCTTTTATTGCTTGTTTTTTCTTTATTTGTCGTGACAGTGTTTGTAACTTTGGTATTTGCTTCGCAGGCCAACTTTCTTGCTTCTGAGGGCCTTCAAAAATTGATCCTTGATAAAGAAGGACTCAAGTCCGAGCGGGATCAGTTGTTGGCTGAGAGGGACCAAATTGTTGCTCGCCTCCTAGTATTGGAAGCAAAAGCTGCTGAGGCGAGTAACTTAGAGGCTCAGTTGCAACAAAGTGAGCATGAAGTGATGGCCCTCAGCCAAGAAGCCTCTCAGCTAAATGTATAGTTCAAGAAACTAAGGCTAAATGGAGGTCCAAGATGTTGTGCTCGCTGCTGCCGCCCGCGAATTTGCCTCCGTTAAGAGAGTGAATAACTTGGAGGCAGCCTTGAACTCCAAAGCTAAAGAGGCTATTGCTGCCCACGAGAAGCATGCCCAGATGGAGGATAGGTACAAGAAGATCATGAAACATAATAGGGTTCAAATAACCACTATCCGTGATCTTGATCTTAGCCTGAGCGGGATGGCCTTCTGACCGAGGTTGATAGGATTAAATCAGAATTTCAACACCGGGCGGATTCTCTCATCATCGAAAAAACACATTCTATGTATAATATGAGGAGGAAAGCCTTGGAAGAGACTAAAGCGGGCGTCATTGATATTGATGATGAGATCTCCAAGGCCCTAGCGCTGGAGTCAATTGCTCAAGAACGCTTCCCGGCTCAGACCTAATGCAACTAAATCCTCTAGTTCTGGTTCCAAGTTCTCAGGAACCGGAAAGAAACTTGAAGAGAATAACGATGAAGGCCAAGATCCTGAGCCGACGGCAGATCCGCCTACTTCTCCTGTGGGTGCTGATGCTTCTCTTCCCCCTAGTTCTGGTGGCAATGTAGTTTAGCTTTTTGGTTTCTTTTCTTTTGTTGTTTTCCTTTTGTATTTTTGTATTTGTTCTTCTTGGCACGTTTAATAAATAAAAGTTCTTTTTTTTTAAGCATTGCGCAAAGTTTATTCTTTTTACGTCGAATTATGCAGGGCTTCGGGTGCATTTTCCCCCGATTGCATTTGGGTTCCGGGCATAAACTCTTCTGAAACCAACCCTTTACTGTAAGGATTTTATAAAAGAGAGTCCTCTTATGTTTACGGTGCTCTTGAAGAGGATTTTTTCTATTCATTCTGGCACTAGCATTTGAAGTACTTGGTTAACTTTCAAATGATAAAATCAATTCATCGTTTGGACAAAAAACAAGATAAAAATAGAAGGACTTTTTATTATTCCTTCTATCTTCAAAAGTACATAAGTTCGTTTTGCTAAAAGAAAAAAGATTGTCATTACATGTGGCTAATTTGTACAACTTGTTTCTACGAGACTGGTTGTGCAGTCTCCGGTCCTAATGATTTTGTTCCTGGGTCTCATAGTCCCGGTTTTCGTGGCAATCAGGTTGCCGTATTCTCATACTATCCC